>VXBC01012261.1:0-68595 GCA_013399945.1 Ploceus nigricollis | reverse complement strand
GCCGCGAACAAAAGCGCCTCGGTGCCCGCTGCCCCGGGCAGGGCTGCGCTCCTCCGCAACTTCGGCTCGGAGCAGCAAGGTGGAGGGATGTCGGGCTGCGCTCCGGGGACGCTGTGCTGTGCCAGGGGGGATTTACCGGTGCTTAGAACTCAAAAAAAAGAAAAAGGAGGGGGGTGAAAAAAAGTCGTTTTCAATTAATAAGTTTGTGCTTATAAAATACAACTGAAAAAAGAAGAAAATTACTCTTTGAGAGGAGTCCCGGCGACTCGGTGGCGATGTTGCAAACCAAAGCAAACTTCATACGTGCACAAACCCACCGGTACCTTCAGCCTCTTTCATGGAGAGGTCCACCCGCATCCCACCCTGGTCGCCTGCATCCCACCCTGCTGGCGTTTGTACTGGCTCGGAAGGAATTATTTCAAACCTCCTCGGGATGAAGTGCTTAGATAGAATGTGCCTATTAATACCAATGTATTTATGTAGGAATAAACTTCCCAGTGTGCGGACAGTGCGGTCCCTGGTGGGCACGGGTCGGTCCTTGGCGGGTGCGGGTTCCTGGTCCTTATGACATCTGCATTGATGGTAAACAAAGGTCTGGTTGTTCCCTGAGTGTCTGCGCATCCAGCCTGGATCTGGAGGGTCCCCTTCTTGTCAATAGCTAATGGGCTCCAGGGCTCCTCCGGCCTTAAAAAGGAAATGACAGCATTTAGGGTTTTAATTTCATTGCCGTGTCCCAAATTTGCTTTATTTTGGAGCGTTAGCAGCGCGCAGGAAAGGGCAGGCTTCCTGCGAAGTTCTTTTGAATAGTTTTCTGGTGCCAAGGGGTGAGTTTAGTTAAAACTCTTTGTTTTGGAGTTGGGTGCTGTGACAACGTTTCTTTTCCTGCAAAGAGTCAGGGAGCACACACAGGACTGAAGGTGGGAGAGGAAAACTGGGAACCTGCTAGTTTTGAAATGATACCCATTGGCCTGAAATTGCAAGGGAAGAGGGTGGGAATGCACCCCTGTGAACCCAGACTAGCACAATCGGAAGACGAGTGTGGAGGATTTGACTCATAGTTAAACAAAATACAGAATAGAAGTGATGGGGTTTTCTTGCACAAAGCGTTGGGCACGGCATATTTATGAGTGAGTTGAATGGCTGGGGAGTGTATTTAGTCTCCTGGATTATTTCTTTTGATTTTTCACCCGTGATCACACAAGAAAGAAGCTGCACCCTGTGTTACATTATAAATTGGTGTCTCAGCACTCACTGTCTCTTAAACCCATCACTATGTCATCCTGCTCTAAGCACACACTCACACACTGGTGGAAAAAAAAAGGGAGGGAATGAGAAAAAGAAAAAGCCATGAGCTGCTGGTGCTGTTCTGATTTCTGACAAGCGTGGGAGTTTTCTTGTATCCAAGATACGGGGACAAAGAACCCCCAGCATTTTATTTTCCTTAAGACCCTCCTCCTTGAAGAAAAGAATCAGTTTGGCTCATTCTTAAGCAAGTTTGGATGCCTCAAGCTGTAGCGATTTCCCATGGCACTTGCTGGGTGAATTGGTGGAGCTGGAAAAATGTGAACTATGGTGAGGGAATTTCTGGAGCTGTGCTCCGGTGGGGGTGAGGTCAGGAGATCCTGGCCAGTTCCCAGCAAGAGCTTGGGTGAGGGTGAGATCCAGTGTGGTGCTTTGTTATTTACTTTATTATTTAATTAAGCAAACTTTGTCTGTAAATCATCACATCACTTCCACATCCGCACGGCCAAGTGACGTGCAGGACTCGCTGCTGCCCGGGGTGGGCTCTGCTAAGACAAAACACTGAAGCAATCAGGCCAAGATCATCAATAAATTATAATGACGTGAACTTCCTTTGTTCCTCTCATGTCTCTGCTCAGCTTCATCTGATACTTTGAACCCTTCACAGCCTTCCCTGTTTGTTGCCAAGCTCTGGGTCTCCCACGGCCGAAGTCCCAGGGGTGAAATTCTGGCTCTTGTGTGGACGTTTTGCCTCTGAGTTAAGTGGGGAGAGGATTTTGGTGCTGGGATCTCCCACTTCAGTTCTGCAGCACACCCCTGAGATCTGCTACATGTTCTCGTGTCTGTTCCTCAAAGCTTCACAGGGCTTTTTATATAAATGATGAATGGAAACATTAACAACCCCCCAAAAACCTCGACTCAGGGATCTGAGTTGCAATGCTTCATATAGATTGTTTTATTATTAGGTGCAAGTAGTTGAGTGAGCGTGCGGGGAGTGTTTGCACACTGCAGTCTAAATGTTTCCCTGGGGAAAAAAAAAAAAAAAAAAAAGCAGAAAACAAACAAATTCATCATTTGCAGTGTGTGCTCCCAAAGAAAAAGTTTGTGCTCCAGCCGGAGAGCAGAACAACGTGTGAATTGAAGGAGCTGCTACACAATGCGAATACCAACGAGCTCCTCAGCCCCCCACGGGCTGAGCCTCGTGGCACAGGGAGAGGAGGAGAGCAGCGTTTGCATCTGTCTGAAGAAAATCAGGGCTGACTCCCCAGCGGTTTGCTAATCAAGGGGGGAGGGAAGGCTGTAGTTTGAATAAATAATTTGCCGTGCTCCAATTTTAGATTATTGTTTCCTTGAAGCGTCCACGTTAGGCTCGGTGCTTTGCTGAGCCGTGCTGTAGGGAAGCTGCAAGAAGGTTCTGGCTCTCCCTTCCTCTGTCCTGGTGTGCATCCCTGTCCCTAATCCCTCCCTTTTTCCCAGTCCAGCCCTACCTCCAGCAGCAATTTGGGTGAAAGTTGGCCCAGGTCAGAGCTGCCCTGCAAAAGGGTTTATCCTCAGCCATGGATGGCATGGATGAGGACCATCAGCAAAGTGTTGGGGTGTTTTTCCGGGGTTTGTGATTCCCAAAGGGGTTGTCACCTCCCCGTTCTCACTTTGCCCAAACACTTCTGCCATCCAGGAGCTGCTGCCACCTGTATCAGATCACCAGCCCTCCCTCATCCCTCCCAACCTTTGGGCAGATGTGTATTAAGAAACAAGAGCAAAGTTTAAAAGAGCCATAGGCCTCCCCAGGAAAAAATCATGAGGTTCTCTGTCAGAGAGCCTCTGTAGTGGGTTAAGAAATGCCCCGTGTAGGAATTAGAATTGAAAAAGGTCTGCCAAGGGCAGGATTTCTGAACCCGAGTGGAATGAGGCTGTCACACCCACCAGTGATCTGGGTGGGTCCTGGTGAGGAGCCACAGACCAGGGCTGGGTCTCCGGCAGGGAGATATTAAATAATCATTGATTTGCTGCTTTCCTCTCAGCCAGTGTGAGATTGCACCCAACTGGTGAATTTTCTGGAGCAGTAAGAGCCTGTGCACCGGAGGCACTATGTGAATTTATTTCCACTGAGCATGGAAAAATTCCCTGGCTCCCTGTGCCCTGTCCCTATAAATCAAACAACTGTAGTTTCTTTACATTCTGTCCATGGATTGAGAGCTCAGATGCCAAGCAAAGCCTGGAGACAATTTTACAGATACATTATAAATCCCCCTAGAATAACAGCTTCTAATGGAAAAAGTGACTAATACTTCAAATGAGCACAGAACAAGGCACCCTGGGACGGGACTGCACATCAAGACTAACCAAAAGTAACTATACACATTTATTTATTTATTTATTTATTTATTTCCTCATGCTGTCTTTCTGCCTTGCTCCTTTCTTAGTGATTCATTTTTAATCTCTTACAGAAGAAGGTGACCAGTTCTGGAAGCTGTTTGAAACCAGCACAGATCCTTTTCTCACTACTCTCTTGAAGTGGTTGTATTGGATTGATTGAGGCATAAAATGATGCAGAGCACGTGAGGAGTGAGGGCAGAAGGGGAGTGTGGCAGACTGGCAGTGGGATGCCATGGAAAGGCCAGATCTGGGCAAAAATGAAGTGTGAGTTAAAATAGTTGGAATAAAGGGATTTTTTACAAGGTCATGTAGTTATAGGACAAGGGAGAATAGCTTTAAATTGAAAGAGAGTAGGTTTAGATTGGATTTTGGGAAGAAATTCTCCCCTGGGAGGGTGGTGAGGCCCTGAGAAGCTGTGGCTGCCCCATCCCTGGAAGTGTCCAAGGCCAGGTTGGATGGAGCTTGGAGCAGCCTGGGACAGTGGAAGGTGTTCCTGCCCTGGCAGGGGGTGGAATGAGATGATCTAAGGTCCCTTCCAGCCCAAACCTGGATTCTGAGATCCTGATTGTCTGACCCGATCCATCAGCACACGTGGGCTGCAGGGGGGACGGTGGCAGAGCATGTCCCTCTCCAGGGTGAGGAGGAGACAGGATTGCAGTGTCTGGGGGCCATAGAAATTACTTGCTTGGCTTTCTCCTCTCCACCCCAGGGATCGTTTGGGCTGTAGGCTGGGAGAGGAGAGCAGGACTTGTCTCTCCCCTCCTCTGCAGCTGCCTCTGGAGCCAGGGCAGAGTCAGGCTGCCCTGAGGGAGCTGTGAGCCTGCACAGCTGCCGTGTGGCTGAGCACAAAGCCTTGGGGGGAAGAGCAGGTGCAAGGGGAAGCACAGCCTCCCTTTGCTCATCACGCTGCTCAGGACCCCTCCAAAATTACCTTGTGCTCTCCCCAGCTGTTTATCTTCTCCATGGCTTGTGCTTAAATCCTAACCCCTCCAGGGAAAGGGCCATCTTTGGTGGATGTGCACAGCACCCAGCTCTGTGATGGCTCAAACCTATCCTGAAGTCCTTGAATAATATTCCAGGCTAAATAATAATGTAAGACTAAAAACTACATTTGACAGATGCTGTCTTCTCCGTGTCTATTCCAGACAAAGGAAAATTAAAGCTGTGCCAATAATAGAGCTCGTCAGCATTTTCCACTGAAGCTGACTTTCAGTAGAAACCTGGGGATTTGACTAAATGAATATTTTCATGAGAAGTATCTGCTTTCCTTAGACAATCCTGACTTTTTCTCCCAAGTTTTGGCCAGAATATTTTGGCGAAAAGTCAAAAATGTGCTGGCAAATGTTTGCTGTGCTGGCAAACATTTTTAATTTTGGAGTGGTGGAGCTTTTCTTACAAAAAGTTGAATTTTTGCATGAGATTTTTCTCCTCTTCCCCCATTTTTCCTGAGCAGCTGGAGTCAGTACACTGCAGCACAAGGGGAGAGCAAGGGAGGAGCAGTTTGGGGTCTGTGTTTCAGACGTGCCCAGGTCTCCTGGCTCCCCACATCCGCCTTTCCTATGGTGCTGCTGGAGATTGCAGATGACTCACAGGAACTGTGTCCTCTAACCAAACCCACTCAGACCAGGAATGAAATTTGGCCAAAGCCAAGCCAAAAAAGCAGCTGAGGGCAGGGTGGTGTTGAAGTCAACTGTCCTTGGAGAGCTGGGGTTTTATTTCGGCTGACACAGTGTCTTTGTTGACCACTCTGATTTTTCCCGGTCACTCTCTGCTCCTTTGGCTTCCCCTTTTCCTCTCAGTAGAAGAAGAGAAGGAGCTGGTTTTCCCTGATGGGGACCCTCTCCCTCTGGCTGGTGTGGGGTTAAGGGAGCTGACGTTGTTCCATTGTGTGCTAATAATATATGGAAACTCAGATCATTTTGGCTGGGGTGCAAAGTGGAGCTCTTCCAAGAATCCGCTCCAGGGGCCCTCAAGTATGAACTCTTGGAGAACAAACTGGATAACAAAGGCCAGATTGTGATCTCTTTTACTCCAGGAAAACCCTGGACTAGCCCATTGCTAGAAAATGCATATTATCCAGTGAGCAGCAAGTGCCCCAGCTGTAGCATTGCCTTTCCCATTAACAAAACGTTGGGTCTGAGGTCAGTAGAACTGAACCTTTCTTTCTTGTTAAAACAGCCCCCAAAACCAGGGATAATTTGTGATTTAATGTGCCCTTTGTCCCCACTCCTCCCACAGTAGATGTGAGGAGCACACCCAACTGCACAGGTTGTGTCTCTGTATTTCAGTTTGGTAGAAAGAGAGTTTTTAACCAAGTGGAAACTTTCGTCTCAAAAGCAGCACATTCTTCAACCCTTCCCTGTCTAAGGAACATGAGGAGGGAAAAAATGACATTTCTGGACAAAAAAGGAAGAAAGTACCCTGGCATTTAGTAATGTTTGCTGAAAATGATGGGGGTGCTTATTGTGCCAAACCCCAAATATTTTGAACTTTTGCAGTCTAAGGAAAACACTTCTGAAAACGGCTGAAAAGTCTCCCCAAAAAGAAGTTGGTTTGTTGTTGTTTTTTTTTCATTGGGGTTGTGCACCCTGGATGTTCTCACCTTTCAGATATCTCTGACATCATCATGTCTCCCCCAAACCCAGCTCATGGTGAGGTTTAAGGAGAAAAATCCTCAAAGGGAAAGCACAGGTCTGGGTGTTGCTCAGGGTGGTGCTTTGCTGCAGTGACTCATCTGCTCACAGTGGTTTGGGGTATTTTTGTTGCAGAAGGAAACTCAGTGAATAAACACCCTGTGGAAATTGGAATCTGAGATCTTTTGTAATCATTCCAGAGTCATAATATTACCTTAAAGTTCATGAGATTTCAGACTAAGAATAAACAGCTTCTGCTTTGTTTGTTTATTGATCTTTGGTAAGAGTCAGAATCTTTTTTCATCTTCTTCTTGCCAGGGATAATAGTAGGGATTACAAAAGTGTGGATCAACAGGAGTAAAAAGTTGAGAATCAGTAGTAGTAAAGTAATAGTAGGAGAGTAGGTGGTAATAATAGGGAGGAGAAGAACTGAAATGATTGAAGGATCTGGCAGAAATCTCTGAGATGATGTTTCAGCAGAGTTGCTGCTTCTCACCAGCGTGTCAGAATTGTGTCTCACCTTGAGCACAGAAAAGTCAATGGTGCTGTTGCTCTGGCTCCTCCTGCCTTAGCTAAGCCCTGGTCCCATATCTGAAAGTCCTTGTGAAGAACAGAAGTTTTATTTTGCTCTGTGTTCTGAGGCTTCACAGGCTATGGAGGAGCGAGAAGCAGATCTCTGCTGGGGCAAGATCAATATCTCCTCCCTTGACTTTGCTGTAGCTCGTTAACATCAAATGTCTTTTCCAAGGGGTGCTTTTTGGTCTATTTTCCACAAGGGCTTAATTGCCATTTTTCTGGTGTCTGTGGCTCGTTCTTAGCACAGCTGCTTTTGTGTCAGAACGTTGGACACAAATATGTTGTTTATCGGGGAAGTGCACGTCCCAGATTTTCTCTCAAGGGTGAGAATTCATGGAAATCAGGAGCGCAGCTTTTCTGATCCCCTCTCCCCCATCGTCCATCAGGTGCTGCTTGGGTGATTCCAGGTTTAGTAATTGAGATGTCAGATTCCCTGACACCTTTGGGCTGAAAGGATGATGGTGTGGAAGCAATGACCTCAGCTGCCATCTGCCTGGGCCTAATGAAAATATACTGTGGGAATTGAGGCAACAGCTTGTCTTCATCACCTGCTCGAGGCGGGCAGACGTCAGGACTTGCTGTGCCAGCTTCCTTTGCCACCTCTCAGCTACTGGCCAGCCCTGCAGGCAGCTTCCCACCTGCTCCCCAGGCTCAAAAAGAAGAGCAAAATATCTGCAAAATATCTGCTTTCTTCCCTCTTTCCTTTTTTTTTTTACCCTCCATTTTTTCAGTCCAATGCTCAAAACTCAAGTAAACCAGGATCCTCATCGTGTTCTTTTGAAGCAGTGGAGCAAGCACACAGATGTGTCCAGCCCTGATGTTCAGGGGTGTGGCAGCACAGGTTGCCCCCCGTTTCAGCAGCAGAGCCATCCCAGTGCCCAGTGGTGGGGTGAGAGGGCTGGATGTGCTGTGCTCTGTCATTGTGCCACCCCTGTGACCTGGGACATCACTGACCTGAGGTCAGAATGATACAGGACACACTCTGTCCTTCCTTGGTGAGCACTCGGCCAACTGGTCACCTGGGCTAAGAGAAAAGAACAAGAATTGAACAGTTCTGAGGATAGTTCAGTTCCATTTCTCCTGAAGTCCTAAGACCTTATAAAAAATGGATTCAGGTGCTTAGATGAGTACACAGTTACAGCAAATATACAAAACCTGGGAAGATGCCTCCTGTGACACCTCTCAGGGGACCAGGAACCTGTCTTGTGTCTGTGGTGACCCTCACAACAGCCTTGGACCCATTAAAGCATTTGGTGCTGATTTATATTTTCTAAGTGCTGTTCCCTGGGGGTAGTTCATCTGTGAGCACCGTTTCATCTGAACAGGAAGGTGAGATAGAGGACACTAAAGAAGGGGATGGAGCATTTTATTACCCACACACAACTTATAAAATATTGAGTGTAGCCTTGCATGGCATGCTCTGAGTGCTGTGGTCATCCATCATGGATAAACAGGCTCCCCACAATTAACAGTTTGTCACTGTCTATCTTCAGCTCCACCTGAACATTACCTCTGTAGTAACCAGAGCTCAATCTCACTACCAGCATGGTTGACCTACTTGGAGATTAGGAGGAATCTTAAGTCCTGGCCTTACTCAGGTTTGTTCATATTTAGGAAGTTTGGATGTTATTGTAAAGTACTACAACAAGAGCATTGTCTTGCATGTTAGAAACTTCTTTGAGTTGAGAGTACACTGGGTTCTACTCTGAGGTCTTCAAGCAAACTTCTTCCCTACCTGAAGCTCAGCATATGGATGGTGTTTTTGTGGAGGGAGTGTGACAGGGTCTTTGCTTAATATTACTGCTATGGTCCAGATACTTGGGAGAATGTAACTGTGCTGTGGGGCTTGGGGGCAACCTTTCCTTCTTTGAGAGATGCTGGATCATTGATACTCCTTTAAGAACTCCCAGTTTGGTGGAAGGACCACATCCAAATGCTCCTTGAACCAGGATATATTCATGGGCACTTAAAAAAAAAAACAAACAAAATTTTTCTGTTTCCCTGAGAAGGGATTACTGAGTGAAGCTGGCTAGAGGAAAATCTGCTCTTGAATCAAAGACCCACCTCAGCAGGACAAGAAAGAGCTGGCCTGGCCTGACTGTCTTGGACCTTCATTTAAGGTCATTCATTTCAAGAGACCTTGGAAGCGGCACAGACCACAGATAAGTGGTTGCCAGCTCACAGGTTCACAGAGATAAGGCCCATGGGCTGATGAACCTCGTGGAGAACGACCAAGGCCTGAGTCCTGAGTCTTGGGCAGGCTCCCAGAACTTCCCCAGAACCCAAAACACCTCTGAGGTTCTGGTCCTGATCTGCTGCTCAACTGCAGCACAAAACACCTCCAGCAGCTGATCCCTGAGCCGCATCTCTGGCCAGATTTGAGGGCTGTGCATTTAGATATCTTCCATGAATATCTGAACTACTGGTTGCTCAGCCAACACAAACCCAGTTCCCAGTTCCCCATGGCTGCTGGTAATCCCTTAGCAGAGTCCATGTGGGAGATGGGGATGGGCTCTGCCAGGCTGCTGGCACCCCTGGCTNGGCTGCTGGTAATCCCTTAGCAGATTCCACGTGGGAGATGGGGCTGCTGGCACCCCTGGCAGACAACACTCTTCTGTGGTATCATTGTGGGAGAGGCAATACACCTGCTTGTATTGTGGATGTACAGAATTAGGGGAGAAATCTGATTATCCTAATTACTCAGAAATGCTAAATATGTGCAGAATACCGTTTGGCTAATTAGCCTGGGAGATTGCTGGCTGTTCAGCAGGGAGCAGAGCGGGTGCTGGGAGAAGTGTGATGGGAGTTCACAGGCTGCCTTGTGCCCTTTGCTGTCTGAGCATGTGGAGAAAAGTGAGCTTGGATGCTTGGAGATGTGATTGCCAACCTTAAAACAAATTAAAAGCTGGGAAAGTGCAATTTTTTTTTTCAGATGTCTGACACTTTTTAGGATTGTGGGTCTCCAAGTTTCCCATCTCATTATTTTGAGCAGAGACATCCAAGGGAAGGAAGAATTTGCCTTACTGCAAACAGCTGGTGAGAGCCCCTGCATAGAGCTTCTCAGAGGGATCTGCTCTACTCCTGGTCCTGCCTTGTGCTGACACAGGCACAGCCTCAAATGCTCGTGAAGCCCGAGGAGACAGTGATGTAGTTGGTTCTCTGGATGGTGCTGCTTTGTTTGCATTTAATAGTCTCATCTGCACCACTGGTGGGGGTCTTGTGCTCCCAATTCTGGCCTGAGGGGGTCTTGTGGCCCCAGTTCTGGCCTGCTTTTTCCAGAGGCACAGGAAGTCAGGCAGATGCTAAGCAGGATGGAGGGTGGTTCATGCTTAGGTCCCAAGGTATTAATCCCCACATATTCAGATCCAGAGAACCAGGCTGGCTCCTCCAGCTGCATGTTGGACACAGATCCACCAAGGAAAACCTGAGGCTCTCTGGGAGGGCTGCAGGGAGGCTGGGACAGGTGATGTGCACAGCTTGGTGTGTCCTACAGCCAACACAGCTCTGCCATCAGGCCAGGGCCAAACCCAGATCTTCGGGGTGTAATCAGTGCCCAAACCCCACGTCCATCCATCTCTCCTTGTGGCTGTGCTTCCCCATGTCTTTAAATAACCCTGCCTGGCTTTTACTCCTGACCTAGCAGAGATGAATGTCCACCTCAAGCTTTTCTGGAAAGGTTCCCCTTCCTGCTCCTGCAAGCTCAGGGTCAGTCCTGTGGTCAGTCCAACACAGCATTAGCTGGGCACTTCACTGGGAGAAGTGGATTTGGGCCTGCAGGGCTGCAACTGAGACAGCTTAAAGCTGAGTTGTGTGACAGTGAGAAAGAATAGCTAGGGTGATAGAAAAACTCTGCCATGGCTTCAGACAATAAAGCCTGTGTCTCCCTTGTGATGAATAATGGCTCTTTGTTTTATTCCTTAGATGACAGGGCTGTTAGAACTGCTGAGAACTCTCCCAGTGCTAAATATATGGGTGTGCAATAAAGGCTCTGCAATCCATGAACTGAGACTGAATGGATACTTGAGTGAATCATTTCAAGTAGGATGAATTTCTGGAGCAGCTCACAGGACAGGAGGTGGCAGGGCAGTATCCTGTAGGATGCTTTCCTTGCATGAGACGTATCCCAGGTTTCATGGATGCCAACTTTTTTTCCTCATGAAGCCTCCCTTGGCCATGTAAAGTTCCTCACTCCCAGTTTTGGCCACTAACCTCTAAACAAAGGGCATTTCAGATGCAGCTCCAGGGTTTGGTGCTGAGACACTGTCCAGATTTCCTATCAGAAATCCCAGAATCCCAATCCTGGCACACTCAATGGGGAAGAAGCAGTAAACCCCAGGTTCAGCTACAGGCCAGGGCTGAGAGCTCATCAGAAATTGGGTTCTGCTACAATAAGGAGGAAAATGCTGCATCTTCCTGCTGCAGTGTCACCAGGCTGGAGGAAGAGGTGATGCACAGATGTTGTTGTCACTCTCTGGAGTCGCCTCCCAGTCCTGCCAGATTAAACTTCCTTGAAATTACTTAATATAGCAGCAAGGATTTGAATTTCCATAATGTGGATTAGCACTTTTCTATTTTTGCTAATCCTTGCAGCCAGACCCACAAGCAAGAAGATCACAGGACTTGGGGGGAAAAATGGCCAGAAGTTTGGAGTAGGAGCAAACCAAAGGTGCCATTGTTCCAGGGATGAGGAATGATCTCACACCTCCAAGGAGAGGTGTGGATGAAGCTTTGGTGTCACAAGCTAATAGAGGACAAGTCTTTGTCCCTTTCCATGGCTGAAGGAGACACAAGAGTCTGTGGGGGCCCCATGGGTGAGCTGCTGGTTGGGACTCAGCCCCCACAGGGTCACCAAACTCTTGCCCTGTGGAGACAGATCACAAAGATTTGCTGCAAGTGAACTTTGTTCTCCAGAGCTGCAAGAGTGGTATCTATTGACATCTATCTACCACTATCTATAGATAGTGGTATCTATCTGCCTCTGTTTCCAAAAGGAGGGGAAAGTGGAAAAAGAGAAGGAAAAGAGAAATTCAGCTTTGCTGTTGAATAAACCATGAGCCATTGAGGAGCTGTGAGTGTGCAGCAGGGGAGGGGCAGGGGCAGCACAGAAATAAGGGGACAGAAATGTCATGCGAAAAATGAAGCACAGGAGGGGCCTGGCCATTGTGTGACACTCCTGGAAACTTGGAGAGCTGGTTGGTGGGAGGCCAAAAGATGTGTACAATGAAAGAGAGACACTCGAGTGGACTGAAAATGCAAACAAATTGGGTAGCACAACGGAGGAGATAAATTATGCTCATAAAATAAACAATGGCTGAGTGACACTGGATAAACAGTTACATATAATAACACCACTGTTTGTCCCAGCCACCCTAATTGGGAGGCTGGGCAGCATCTGATGAAAACTCTGTGTTGCACTTTTTCCCCTTCTAATGAGGAAGATTTTCCCTCCCCCCTGGAAGCCTCCTCCCCCCAGTCCCATTTAGCAGCAGACTGAAAGGCCTGGTTTCATTCCACTTTCCCACAGCAAACTCATCCTGGCAGGAACTGCATTAAGGAGGACAAGTAGAAAATGATAATAAATTGAGGACTTGCTCTTATTTCACCTTGTGACAAATCTATCCAGTGGGTGACTCAGGGAGGGTGATAAGAGCATGGACTGGGCTGCTGCTTTCCTTTTGGTGCTTGGTCATGTGGAAAATAACCCCATTCTAGCCCTCACTCAAAAGGGCTTTCCTTTAAAAATAATGCTTTTTAAAAGGCCCTGAATCCCTATTTACCCTGTTGGAAAGCCAGCAGCTCTCCTCCATCAAAGTGAACGTCACGGCTCTCATTTCATCATCCACTTGGGCTGAGGAGCAAAAACAAAGGGCATGCAGCACCAAAAGTGAGGTGGTCAATGCTATCAGTGCCAGTGGGAGGATTTGGTAAACCTTGGTGGGTTTTCAGCATGATTCTGTATTGCTGATGAATCCCTGATGAGAATCTTTGGTTTTGCTGAGCTCCTCTCAAGTACAGCAGGAAACACAGCGGTGCAGGGGACAGTGGGCATGAGAAAACCACAGTGACTTCCCCCACAGCCACTCTCACGCTGTGAATCCCAGAAAATCCACCCTGGAGCCCTGATTCCCAGCACTCAGACTATGTTTTGCAGCAGAGCTGTGCTCTCACCCTTCCATGACTGCCCAGAGCAGATTGCAGTTCCCAAACTGCTCCGTCACCCGTGAAAGAGGGAGACACATCTTCAGCCTCAAATCATGCCTAAACTTTTTGCCAGCTCCCTCTTTAGGTATTTACTTGATTAATCTGTTTGAGCACGTTGTGTGTCTCTGCTTTCTTGCTTTTATTTGAGGAAAATAGAGCTAGAGTTCTGCTCTGCAGCCTGCAGTGCTCGTGGGGATGCAGCTGAGGAAGAAGCCCAGGAGGTGCCCGGCCTTCCTCACCTCTGAGGGACCATGCTGAGGGTGCTGGTGACAGCTCAGAACTCATCTTTGATCACATAAAATTGGCTCTGCCTCCTGAAATGGCTGGAAAACTGGAATATCACTAGTTGGCATGCCTTGAAGGAGGCTAGGAAAGCCAGGGTTTTTACCTGTAATTGCTAAGGTAACAAATCAATTGCTTAAGTAGGACTGATTTTCTTCCAGAGAAGCAATCAGATGATGAAAATCAATAGTGATTGATTCATTTTCTATCCACTTCTTAGAGGGGAGTTCTTTGTGGGGGTTGTGGTTATTGGAAAATTCCTGCAATACCCCGAAAGCCTCTGACAGTCCCTGTTTTGAACAAAATCGTTGTTTTCCTGTTTGTTCCAATTTAAAACTCTTCCTGTCAGAAGCATTTTACTGGAACCAGAAGCTGAACTGCTAAATGTTTTTCTTGTCCAAAATACTATTTTCTTCCCAGTTCTTTTTTCATTTCATGCTCTGATGACAGGCCTGGAAATTTGCTGGTACATTCATTAGGGAAGATTTGGTCAGTATTTCTTCACTGATATCTATTTTTCAGCTGAAAAAATGGCTACATGTTTTTTCAACTATAATTTTTCATTTTGTCCTTTTTTTTTTTAACTGATATAAACACATTTTTGTGTTTTGGTTGGGTTTTTTTGGGCAAAGCACAAACATCAGTGTTACTGGTGATGATTAAAACCCAGCTGCCACAGTATGGGTCACTTTATATGATGATAGTGTGGGTGAAATGCAAACAAACCACTTGGGCTGTTTGCAGCCCAACTCCTAAAATGCCTCCAGCTTCTCATCTGGGGGATGCAGGCATGGGAACAAGGGGAGTTCACCTCTCTGTGCTGAGAATGTGTCAGTGAAGGGAAAGGTGAGGGATTAGGGTTGGTGCTGCTGTCATTATGGGAAGTTCCCAACCTAAAATGCCACCTCTTGTTGACACCATGGGCAGGTGGGTGTCCAAAAACCCACAATGGCCGTGAAGATGCCGTTAGTGCTGAGGCAGAATTATTGGTGTGGAATGTTACAGAACCTTTTTGCAAGTCTTCAGCAATCCTCTGTGTAAAACGAGGTTGTTATTCCTAATTTCACTGCATAGATGGGAAGACAGAGAGTCCCCAGCTGTGCTGGAGGGCTTTGGTGGAAGGAGCAGGAGCAGGAGCTGCTGCCCGTGGCATTACAGGGGGCAAAAAGCATCATATGGAGCTGCTGGTAGGTGGAAAGGGAAAGCTGCAGAATAAGGGGAATTGCATCCCTTTGGCTTCCTGTTGTCTCTTCCTAACACCCCCAAATTGACAGCTAGGTGCTAAGAGCACTTCTCTGTGTCATGGTGAGGTGAGAAAGCCTTGCTCTATGAAAAAAGGGTCCATTTGTACAGTAATTGCCATGGAAGTCTCTGGGTGACTGTGCTGTGTCCCCTCCTGCTCCAGGCTGATTAGGATGAGCTTTCCTTCAAGGAGCAAAGCTGCAGCAAGACCGTGGCAGATCCCAATTTCCTAGATTATTAATAATAACAATATCATTTTCTCTCTCTCCCCTGTTTCTCACCCACCCTGTGCTTCCCTTTAATGAATTCTCCTCTCTTGCTGTAGACTCTGCAGTGACACCAGCCTGATTTGTAATGTAAATAGGCAGCCCAGTGTAAAGGCGACCTGCAAGAGCACCGCAGGGCTCTAATTATAATTTTCATTAAATTCCTTCTGTTTACGAATATCCAAGCAATCTGGCATTGCAGCAGAAGCAAGAGGAAATTAAAGCAAAGCTACCACTTAGCTCCAGTGTCAGGGAGCAGGGCCCAGCTGTCGAGCAGAAACTGAAGCAAGGCTCCTCCAGACAAAGTTTTGAAGAGTTATTTCAGCTTTGGCATCTTTCCTCTCCCGAGCTTTTACCCCAGTTGCAGGGCTTGCATGTTTTTCCTTCAGGAGATCTGGCTGGTGCCAGTGTTTTACACGTGATCCGTTTGTGACCTAATTAAGGGGATCAGCTGCTGGAGCTCCCAGTGCCATGTGTGGGAAGGAGCTGGGGGAGCTGAGCTGGCCACAGCAGGGTGGGAGCTGTGCAGGGAGAGGACAGAGCAGGGACCTTGGGCTCACAAGGCCCTGGAGGGTTCCTACAAAAGTCCAACAGCACAGGGACCATTTGCCCCGTGTGCTGGGAGCATCCTGAAGGCTGCTGTGACACAGACCTGTGCAGAGAGTGGGGCTTTGCTGGCTGTGCTCCATGACCACCAAAAAACTCTCACCCTCATCTTCTGCTGGATGAGAAAAAGGGCTTCAGGTGGCTTTCTGCAGGTGTTTTGCCTTCTGCAGGTGTTTTGCCTTTTTGTCACTCAGACCACAGCTGACCCTTCCTGAAGAGGAGGTGCTGCATGTGCCAGCCATGAATTAGACAGGCAGGGGACACCAGTGAACATTTCTGTTCATAAAGCCAAAAGCAGGGGGTGGTCTCGGTGTCACCTGGTCACAGTGAGTCTTTAGTCTTAGGCTGTGTGTGGACAGGACAGAGGGAAAACTGAGCTTGGTTTTTAGAGCCTGAAGCAAGAGTTACTGCTCCCCTGGGGAAGCTGCCCGTGGTGTATTTACAGCCACAATTCTGCTTTGGGGTAAACAGCAGCGAAATAAAATTGCAGTTTGCAGTAAGTGCCTATAAAATAGCAAAGAGAGACAGAAACTGGGTGAGTCCAGCTGGTGTCTCATGGGCTCTATACACACTGAGAGTTTTGGTCAGACCTCTGAATAATTGAAAGTCTTTCTAGTACATTTGAGAGTTCGTGGGATCTCTGAGCTCTTCGCACTCCGCTGCTCCCACACCCAGGGGACTCCAGAGGGCTGCATCAGGAGGAGACAGGCTGGGCAGTGCTGGCCCAAGCAGTGCTTCAGGGCAGCCTTGTGCCTTCTGTGCCAGCCCTGTCCATGGTTTCCCTTCTCTGTTAGCTAAGCAGATGATGGCTAGAATAGCAGGTCAAAAGGATAGAGGTTATATTCCCTAAACACAACAACCCCTTGGCTAATTTTCAAGTATTTTCACTTTTTTCCCTGCATCCCTTTCATGTGAACAAGCCCAAACTTCAGATAGCCTTCATGGCCAGGCAGAGGCAGGGATCACACAATATAAAGCCCTGCTGGGAGGGAATAAATCTCTCTATTAGAAAATTTAATTCCTGCTGATCTCCAGCACTGCTCTACCTCACAGCCTTTGGAGTGTTTAGATGGGTTCATAACTGGTAGCAGATCTCCAGAGGGAAATGGCTGCTGAGTTAATGGCACACATTTAATATCTATTATTTCATGCAACGGGGAAATTTGTGCTCCTGGTGGGAGAAGTTTCCCCCAGAGCTGAAGCTGTCAGCCACGCTAGGATGCTGTTCAGGGGAGCAGCTGGGATGTTTGCCCAGGATCAGCAGCATGAGGTGGGCTAAGATAGCTCAGCAAGTTCTTCAAGAGGTGAGGGAAAGCCAGGAGTGTGGAGCCTGAGCGTCCGAGTGACAAAAATGTCAGGCACTTGTTGAAGAAACTCACTGGGTTTTATGTCAGTTGCAAATGCAGTCACACCCCCTTCACCCCAGTGCCTCCTCTCTCTGTCCCAAAGCTGGAGACTCAAAGCTGAGCCATGAGACTGAGGGAGGAGAAAAACTTTGGGGGGGCTTAGGGGAGAACACTGTGGGCACAACAGATTAATTTAATTATGTTTGGGCAACTTAGGTTGGAGTGTTGACGTAGGTTGCAAATAAAACGAGTTTGTCATTCCTGTCAGAGTGCTTTTCTGCCTGGATCATGAAGGCACCTGGTTATTAATTTAGCCTGATTGCTGCTCTCAGCAATCAGCAATCCCAGCGATGTGCAGAGCTGAGGTGTCCCCAGGGGACACAGGCAGCAGCACAGGGAACACAGCTCCCATATCCAGTGCCTGAATCCTTGAGGTCAGAACCCCAAGGGGAGATGGGATCCATGAAACCAAACAGGCCAGAGGCTGTGAGGGGTACAGAGCACAAGCCTCATCAGACATGTGGCTGACCCTGATTTGGGAGAAGTTTAGGCAATCCAGAGCAATAATTTTCCTGAAGCATTCCTAGGAAGCAGTCTTTTTCCCAGGAGCTGGATTCTGAGCACCATTCAGAACCTCAGTTAATTCATTGACCACCCTGCTGAGAAGGTTGTGGATCACGAGAGAGCACCTGTGGATGTGCCATGTGCAAGGGCTGTGGTCCCTTGCTAGAAAAAGTACTGCCAGCTCCTGATGTTTTGCCAGTTCCATGGCACAATCCAACACTTGGAGTAAAAAGGCTTAAAAGGTTTGCTTGGATGTGTGCCTCAAATTGTTCCAGGGAAGGTTTAGAGTGGATATGAGGAACAGTTTCTTCACCAAAAGGAAGGAAGAGTGGATATGAGGAACAATTTCTTCACCAAAGGCATTGGAAGAGGCTGCCCAGGGCAGTGTTGGAGTCATTGTTCATGGGGGGATTTAAAAGATGTTCAAATGTGGCACTTGGGGACACACTTCAGTGGTGGGCTTGGCTGTCNAAAGATGTTCAAATGTGGCACTTGAGGACACCCTCAGCTTGGCTGTCCTGGAACAGTTGGACTCAGTGATCTTAGAGGGCTTTTCCAGCCTAAAGGCTCCCATGATTCTGTGAATTGCTGGGCATGGCCTGTGTCCTCAGCTGAGCAGAGCTGGTGGTTCTAAGATGCACTCAGGAAACCTCATTCCCCCTGAAGGCAGAGCCCAGCTCCAGACACAAACAGCCTTCTGCACTGCTCAGTGCCAGTCTCATCCCTTATGTTCAGCAGGATTGTGCCTTCCCTGGAATGCTAAGCAGCATTTGGGCATGTGGGACTGAGTAATGACATATCTTTGCAGCTCAGATGTTTCTGGGAGGCTTTGGCAGCAGAAAGCTCAGGGCTCAAGGTCACAGCAGTGGCACTCCTGAGAGTGTCACTGCTCACACACAGAATGATGCTGGGAGGGGAGAACTCAGAGGTGCCAGGCCAGGGGGAATGAGCAGGTGAGGGCTCAGCACTGGCATGGATAACAGCAGGATGCTCCAGGCTTCAGCAGAGAAGTTGTGATGAGCACAGGGAGGGTTTTACACCCGCCCAGGCTCTGCACAGGATGGTTCTGGGCTGGGGGAAGTCCTGATCCTTGGATGTGGCACAAGGCAGCCTAAAAGTTGTGTTTGCTGGAGTGTGATGCCAGGAGCAGCCAGGCCCTGCTGCGGGGAGTGACCTGGTGTGGGACCATGATGGGGACTTGCCCTGCAGCCCCGTGGGGCCCTTTGGCAGGGCCAGCACAGTGACCAGTTTTCTTCTGAAATATAAATGACTTCAAGGTATCAGCCCTGCTGTTGGAGGCCTCTCTAATGTCTGTATGAACAGAAGAGGTTTCAGCAGCTTCTGGAGAGAAAACAGAGCAGAGGAGCAGAGAATGGGGCACATTGTACACGGTGGCCAGGGTGACCAAAGGTGCCTGAGAGACCAAGTGGCAAACACAGACCTCCTGTGCAATTAGTCTCTTGACCTCTGTGGTGGGGAGAGGGATGCTGGGAAAGGAGCTGTGGATCACAAGGCCCCAAGGAAGGTTTCCTTGACAACACTTACTGAAGAAAAATGAGATTTCATGAATGCAGCACGTGAGAGGCTGACTTTGGGAGAGACAAGGACATGGCACCTCACAGACGAGCCCCTCCATTTGGGGATGGGAAGTAATGGCTCACTGAGCTGCTTTTTCAGATAAACTTAATTAAAGAGCCATTGCAACCATTCATAGTTATTTAGAAATGCAGCCACTGTGGTAAAAGCAGACATTGTTTAATTGTTTTTCTACTCACAGAATGTTCTCCACCTTGAATAAGCACTGGCACAGAAGGGAATTTTTTTGCTCACTTCTGGTAGTCTCAGCACACATCAGCTTGGGTTTAGGATTCTTTAGTTCTAGCATTGTCCCAGCATTTACAAAGTCAAAGGAATTATATAGCAATCTGTGTGGAATTAAACATTATATCATAATAATACCAATATGTTAATAGTAATAAATAGCAGACAGGTCTTTAGTATTGCCAAACTTAAGAACCAAAAAAAAAAGATATTTGTGTTCAAAGCCTAAATAGATACACTTTTCAAATTATACAATCTGAGACTTTTTAATTTCTTCCTGCTGTTTCAGGATGTAGATTTCCATCACAGGGGTTGTGGCACTGAGACTTTGCCCTGAGCTTGAGCCATCACATCCCATGGCCAAAATACCTCAGGAAACCAGTGCAGGTTTTTCCTCAAGAAAAAGCCTTTTCCAGTGAAAGCTGAGGTGGTGTTTGCACAGCAGACAAAGAAAGAGCATCTTCTTAAAAAGTGAAGCCACTTGGCAGGAAATCAAACCCTGGATCAGGGCGCTGGGATCAGCCAGGAGCCAGAACAGCATCCCAGCAGTGCAGGGGGGACCCAGGGCTGCAGCTGAGGCTCTTGCTGGGTTCAGGCTGGAGAGAAAGGACAAACAGGGGGTTAAGTGACAAATTTAGTCCCAGTTGAAGCTGGAGGAGGAGCAAGAGCTGGAGCAGTCTGTGTCCTCACAAAACAGAGACAAGAGGTAGCAAAGGAGTTTTCAGGTTGTTTTCTTATATGTCAAGTGGAAAATTGCCTGGGTTTCTGGGTAAAACATTTCTTCTTCACTTTTTTGTTGTTTTGTTGTATTTTTTTTTTTTTTTTGCAGCAGTAGGATCAGCCTTTCCTATTTGTTCCCTTTATTGCCTGCTTGGATATTTATTTCTAACATTTCATTTTGAAGCTTGGAAAGGTTAAAAGCAGGTTTGTTTACAGAACAGATACAAAAGGATGTGTGACTGTACCTGTTGTGGGGTTTTCTGAGCACCTTTCCTGTGTCTGTATGAGTCACATCAATGTGTCTTGAGACTGATATTTTTTCTTTTGTGTCCCAATTGATTTCAGAAATGCAGTGAAAGACAAAGATACAAACCAAATAAGATTAAAGGCTTTAAAAGCTTAATAAATTAAGAAGAGCAAATCTAGCTGATAACATGGCTTTGATAGCAGGCTATAAAGGGCAGGGAGTTAAGGAATTACAGGTACCTGACTGTTCAGCAGCATCCCTTCCTCCTCAGCAGTATGGGGGCACAGGGGAGCAGGTTGGACTCTCCAGCTTATCAGCAGGAGAGGAGCAACAGAAGACAAAGTTGAGGGGATAGAAAAGATTTGAGGGACTGGAATTTAAACCAGCACCCCCAGGCCATGCTGATCCAGCTCGGAGTGTCCTGCTGGCAGTGACACCTGCCAGTGACACTGTCCTGCCAGAGCCATTGGAAAAGCAACTGGGATGGTTTGAACCCCCAGTGAGAAACCGTCCCATGTTTTGAGATGTTTTCTAGGACTTTTTTTGCTGTTTTGCTGTGGGCACCCCTCCAGCTCAGGTACAGCTTCCCTCTCTGGAGAAGTTTTATGGTGTGATGGCCCTGAGCATGTCCAGAGCTCTCTGTGCTCCCTGTGTGTGGGCTATGGGATGGGCTCCATGAGCTGCAGAACATCTCTCTGCCTTTCAGCTCTTCCCCAGCTGTATAAATGAATGATGGCCCAAGAGAGAGCTTTGGCTTCTGTTGTTTGCCTGGCTAACAATTGCTTCACGTGGTTATTTGCTACTCCAGTTTCACTCAGATCAGCAGAAATGGGGTTTATTTCAGGAGAGAAAATTCTGCCACGACTCTTCTGATTTTAGTGCTGCAATAAATCATTTAATTTAAAGAATGAAGGGTAAAAGTATACTATGGGTTAGAGAAACAAAAGGAGCAGAAGGAATCCTGGTTTTAATAAGAACAGTCATAAAGAAGAAAAATTTGTCCTCCCTGATGGAAAGGTCCTGTCAGCTTTGAGTGGGCTGAAACCTGTGCCACAATCTGTGACATTTCTCTTTACAACCAGTATCTCTGGAATATAATAGGCTTTCTCAATAGGACACTGTGAATCATTGTAAGGAGCACCACAGCGAGGATATTGCTGTGCACAGACCTGGCAGCACAAGAGAAAGATGGCATTTCCCTGCTCAGCAAGAGGCACCCAGAGAGGCTCAGTACAGGGGGACAGACAGATCAGGGCAAGCCCTGACCCTGCCATCTCTGAGCAGGGCTGGAGGGACCAGGGCTGAAGGACACTGTGACATTCTTCACATCCCAAGCCCAAATCAAGGCCAACTTAGCCCCAGCATCAGCCCTGTTTACCTGCAAATCTCAGCAGCATTTTGGGGTAAGCTGTGCACACAGACCTGCAGTGTAATGAGTGAAATGGGTGTTTATCAATTTGTTTTCAGCAAATATTTCCTTCATTATGGTAAGTTCCTGAGGGAACAGGAGGAAGCCCAGGATAACTTCAGGCTGCATTTCCAATAGCTGGATTGCAGCACAGACTCAATCCCTGTGTCACTAACACAGTGTTGGAGTTTCATCAGTCGCATTTGCTTTGTCACCAGCATGTTTTACAGAAAATCATACATTTTTTAATATAGATGAGGAAACAGCTTGTGTGAGCTCACTCATCCCACATCCCCTCTCCTTCCCTGAGCCAGCAGATAGGCACAGCCCATCTCTGGAGCAGCTGAGTCTTGCCTGCAGCTCCTAGGTACACAAAACCAGTTTAATAATGCTGGGAAAGTGGCACAAGAAAGTAAATCAGGATGGAAAGAACCTGGAGACAAGGGAGGTGAGGGAGAAGGAAGTATGATGTGAAGATAATTTTCAGGGTTATGGGGAAAAATCCAGAGACTTCTCAAGGAGCTGTGCCCAAATCTGAAGTTGTGTAGATTGGCAGGTCCATCTCCAGGGTCATTTATCTGTCACTTCACAGCCCAATCTCTTCCTGGTGCAAACAAACCAAGAAATAAAACAAGGCTGTGGCAGGACAAGCTTTCCCCTTTTTATACAGCCCTAATGACAAATACTCGTGGAGTATTTGGAGAAGAAAACACTCCTCCAGACACGGCTTGCCCTGATTCTGGAGTGGGAGAGCTCATGGCAGAAGGCTGGCTAGGAGGGTCTGTGCTCACCCTGATTGTCAGAGCCTGCAGGCAGGAGGGGAGGCTGCACCTCAGTGAACACCCCATGGTGTCCCCGGGCCGGGTGAGGCTCTCACACTCCTCCTGGAACACACAAAGCCAATTAAAGGCCTGATTGGATGAAGCAGGCACAGTCGAGGGGCCCATTGCCAGCCAGTCAGGATCCCAAATGTCCCAATGGCATTAAGGTATGTGCGTTAATCCCTCCTGAAGGATTAAGCGTTTAACCTATGGCTGCTGTGGCAAACCTGCTGTGCTGGGGGAGCAGCACTGGCCCCACAGCCCCCTCTGTGGCCACAGCATCTTCCAGGTGCTTCACAGGGATCAGAGGGTGTTGCTTCTAAGGGAAAATTATTTGGCAGAAGAGAGAGATTTGGTGCCTCCCTCCATTCCTTCCCCACTCTCTGTCCTCCTTGGGAATAGGATATCACAGAGGGCAAGCTGCCTACCCCCTCCCTGACTGATTGCCCTTAGCCACAGATTTCTTTGAAATACAGATTTTTATTGAACTTTCAAAGTAGTGTTGGGAATTGCAATACCTTCCTAGCCCAAGAGAGGTGTGAAGGCAATTTCCCCACTGAGCCAGGAAGAAGGAGGAATAATGGCCATTTAATAGATGTGGCTTCTCTCATCCTGGGGCTTGAGAGGAACCTGCAGCCACTCACATCCTTAAATGCTTTAAGCCATCACAGAAGCACTGCTGCTTAGATCCCAGCCAGGAAAAGGTGTCACATAGCTGATTACACACAGCAGACCAGGATTACTCATGGTTAATGCCTGATTAGGAGTTAAATTAATATTGACTGTCGATGGTAAACTGTAATTATTTATTTAGCCAAAAATAAATATGAAATGTCATAATGCAATCCCAGTGGCCTACTGTGGTAATTAAACATACTTTCAAATCTTGTACTGACAGGGAAAACACAGGTCTATGGAGGGGCTTGCACTGTGCTAATAAAGACAAAAAAAAAGAGAAGATCACTCCATGCAAGGCTGGGCACGGGAGAAAAACCTGCATTAGCAGTTTTTCCCCCTACACTCACTATATTTCTCCTATAGATACATCATTTAAAGGCTGTGGGCATGCAGAGGCCAGCAAGCAATTGCATGTCCATTGTGCTCTTTCAGCTGCACAGAGGCTCAGGGCCAGGGGACCAGATGTTGTCTGATACACAGATGATGGCTACAGGTAAAAAACACATCTTTATGCAGATATGGTTTGGAAATCAGCCCCAGCACTCCAACAGTAATGGAATTTTATGTCTAGAACACAGTACTAGCCTTGAACCATGTTATTAGTGCTGGAGAGGAGCACAGCCTGTCCTGGAAAACTGATGTGTTGGCAGAATTTCCTTACTGGTGGCAGCATTTTCTGAGGGGCGAAGGTGGAGGAGAGAGTTTCCTCCTCTCCCTCACTTTGATGGATGTGTGCTGGGGAGCAGAGACACAGGAGGTGTCAGGAATGATGGAGTGATGCTGAAGGGTCTGACAAATGAGCTCTAGAAAGTTACACTGACATCTTTGTGAACGTATTCCACGTTGAACATTTAAGATGTTACCGCCCCTCTGCTCCCCTCTGTCCTCTGCCAGAGCCCCACAGGGCACACCACAGAGGGATGCCCCACATGGCCCTGGTGCTCAGCCATCAGAGGAGCTGGGATGGGAGCAGAGGGGAAGGGAGATGTGTAAATGTTCNCCATTAACAGCAGATGTCTCCTGGGGGGAGGATTGGTTTGTGGGAGAGGTAAAGAAAATTGCCCAATGAACACAAGATAACTGCCACACCTCTGACAGATGGCAAATAGAATGTATCTTGTCTTGCAGTCCAGGACAGTGAACAAGCCTTGTGTCCTACTGACCTGGTTCAGAGGCAGCAGATTGCTTTGGGAACAGAGTCCCACCTTCAGCTGCCGCAGGGCTTTGCTCAGGAGCGTGTGAAAACCTGGAGCACAAACACTGTGGGTGCAGAGCTGTAACTCTCCTTGTCCTTCTCCCTCCCAGCTCGCTGCACTAGAGAGGCAAGTGTTCGACTTCCTGGGATACCAGTGGGCCCCAATCCTCGCCAACTTCCTGCACATCATCATCGTCATCCTGGGGCTCTTCGGCACCATCCAGTACAGACCTCGCTACATCGTGGTGGTGAGTGGCACCTTGGGCTCCCAGCACCCACAGCCTGTCCAGCCGTGCCCTGGGGGATGTGGCACGAGATGAGGGGCAGGAGCCCTGCAGGCTGCTCTAGCAGGAGTGCCTGGCTGTGCTCTGGAATCTGCTTGTGCCAAACTGGGAAGGTTTCAGGTCATTCTTACTGTGCTAAGGGAGCCCTGCCCAAACGCTGCCCAGCAGAGAGGGAGGGTGAGGGGCTGGACAGATGCAGCACAGAAACTCTTCCATCCCTCCAGACTCCTGCCCCTGTGTGGCTTTTCAGGCAAGAGGGCATCTGAATATGCAAAACAAAGAGAGGAAGAGAAAAAGGATTCCAGTGCTGACTCAGGGCGTTCCACTGCCCCCAGCTAGAGCACACATACATCAATATAAATATATATATACACACACTAATTCCAGTGACTTCCTAATGTTTATTGCTTCTCTCTCCCCAACCCCATTCCTTCCCAGTATGCCATCTGGACTGCAGTCTGGGTCACCTGGAACATCTTCATCATCTGCTTTTACTTAGAAGTGGGAGGGCTCTCAAAGGTGAGTGCCCAGGCTGTGCAGCAAAGGGCGTGGAGCTGAGTGGGGAGGGGAGGGGAGGGCTGGCATGGCTCAGGTGAGGGGTGGGGGCTGCCTGGGAGCAGGTCCTGCCCTCCTGCCTGTGGAGGGGGCTGCTTTAGCAAGGATGGGGAATACTGCTGCTTGCATGGGAAACTGAGGCACCACTCTTGATTTCTGGAGCTCTTGGTTGGGTGGTGCAGGTGGTGGCTGGAATAAACCCTGCCCTCACAGCAGGTGGAGTGCATTTGCTTTCCAGAGGGGAGAGCAGGCCTGGCAGCAGAGCCATCCAGAGGGGAGAGGGGCTTTGAGTTCCCAGCAGTGATGCAGAGGAGGCTGAGGAGGGCTAGGAGAGCACCGGATTGCAGCTGATCCTCTTGGGATCTGAGCCCACCTTGGCAAGCAGGTGTGTGATGGAGGGGGGCTCTGGTGCAGCACTGAGTGTGGCCTTTCTGCCAGCCTGTCCCGGGGAAGGGCTGCAGAGGAGCTGGCTGGGTTGGCCTGAACCAAGGACTTTGCTGGAACTCTACCCCTGACCCTCTCTTGATATTTTTGTGCCTCCCAGTCCTGCTGAAGACTTCCTGCATTTCAGCAGCAGGGATAAATACCTGCTTGTTGCCATACCAGGCAAAATGTTTCCTGTTGTACCTTTGGGGAGAGGCTCCTCTGTCTGCTGAGCAGAGAACATCCCTCCCCAGGGGGATCTGGCTCATCTCCTTGGGATGTGGCTTCCCTGCCTTTTCTTCCTTTTTAAGTACAGTGGTAGCTACTCATGGCTGCTGGCCAGGCTGTTTGAGTTAATGTGCAAAGCTCTTTGAAGACCAGATTAGCTGAATATTGCTGTCTGCCTAATGAGGGGTGAGTCAGAAATAATAAAAATGGGAGGCAGGCCCTAAATTAAGCCTGGGCTGTAAGCAATGAATTCTGAGTGTTGCTGTAGCACAGCAGACTCAGACTGTGAGATGCAGGTTCATTTCAGAGCACTCCACATCTGGCCTAAATTCCAGGTCATGCACTGGAGTTGCAGTCATAATTGGAATTGCCCTGTGGTTTTATCAGGCCTACAGCAAGTCAAGAGTGGCAGCCTAAATCCTTTGCAGATAAGAAAATGTGACTTCCTAAAGTCTCAATTCATCTTCATTTCCCCTCTCAATTAACTCCATAAACTTTGAGGGAGTTCTTGCCCAAAACAGTGATTATTCATAGTCTGAAATCTCAGCCTGAGATGATCTCGATGTTGGCTGTGACCAACTGAAAAAAAAAGAATTTTATGTAACTGTTTAAATGCTCCCTTCTGCAGAGAATATGTTGGCTTGATAAACTGCTCTGGGAGCTTCTCAGAGCCAGTGTTTGCTTCCAGCCAGCTGGATACTCGTGTTTGCTAATCCCAACCTGCACTGCAACACGTCAGGTTGCTGTTCTGCAATTCAAACAGCACCACAAACTCCTTCTTTTGTGCCACAGAGGAGCTTCACCTGGTAACCTTGCTCTGTGCTGGGGCTCATTTTAGCCAAGCCAGCACACAGAGAGGCTTTATTTAGCCTACAGGGTGACACTTGTGACTGGGGACATTTTTTTATAGAGTTGGGCTGCAGTGGAAGTTGTTACTGACTCAGTGGACTTTCCTCTCAGGCTGCAATGAGAAATTAGTTCATTTAATGGCAACCAGCAAAACCAAGAGAGAATTTGTGCTTGTTTGGCTGTAAAGTAGTTGACAGCCTTGCCTCTGTTCTTAATGAGTTATTCTCACTTTAAAAAGCTGTTTTGTAAGGAGAACTAATGATGCTGCTTTCCATCCTCCTCCACTTTCACTGAAGTAATTTGGGCCTTTGTAGTGGCAAAACAAATCTTTGCTTCCATGAGAGACCAAAAGATCCACCTGAAGCAGGAGCTGAGGTTTCTGTAGGACACTTCACAGGCTGGGCTCTCCTGCTGCATCTCTGGAAACCTGATCCAAAGGCAGCTGGTGTTTTATTGATGTCAGCTGTGGGATCAGACCCCAGAAGGACATCTGGGCTTGGCTGTACCAGTGCTGGGCAAGGGCAGGGCAGTGTCAGCCAGGAGGGGATGGCAGCAGGGCTGCAGGTGCCTCTGTGTGCCCCCAGGGAGGAGGTTGCCCTCCAGGCCTGACCACAAGTCAAAGTCAAAGCTCATCATGAGCCTGGCAGTAGGCAGGGAAATTGCAAATATTGGAAGAAGAGCTTTGGTGGATGGAGGCTGATGGAGCTGCTCTGACAAACACCAACCATTAACTACTAGACTAAGCATGAGCACACTGGGGAGTGCTTGGACAGGGCTGTGCAAGTCCCTTAAGGGGCTGAGAGCTCTGGAGGTCCTCAGGGTGCTGTGTCCTGTGTGATTGCTGGTGAGCCTGGGGGAGTGGGAGAGTGGCATTCCTGCCAGCCCTGCACTGACCCTGCTGTGCTCTGACAAGGGCAGCCTGCCAGGGCAGGCTCTGTCAGCAGCTTCTTTACAGTGAGAGAATGCAGACAGGGCAGGGAACTCGAGAGAATGGAGTTTGTGAACTTGGTGCCTGGCAATGACAGCCCAGTGCAGCTGAGACAGGTGGTAACTC
Source organism: Ploceus nigricollis (assembly GCA_013399945.1). Taxonomy (NCBI): domain Eukaryota; kingdom Metazoa; phylum Chordata; class Aves; order Passeriformes; family Ploceidae; genus Ploceus; species Ploceus nigricollis. The sequence goes on along the minus strand of VXBC01012261.1, from coordinate 40,978 downwards.
AGGTGGGGTGAGAAAGGTTTCAAGTGTTTCTGATTTAAGAGATTTAAGAAAATCCCAGGGAGTTGAAAAGATGAGGAAACAGTTATGTGCACTCATTGCAAACAATTCTCTGTGCTCTGCTGCCTAGGTCTGATGTCACAGTGGTGAAGGGATACAGGATGGGGGCAGGGAAGTGCTGCTGTTCACAAGAACAGGAATGTTGTTCTTGTGCCCCCCTTGCTTTGGGTGCCTGGCTGATCTAATGAACAGAAACCAGGGACCCCACAGTCCCATGTCAGCCCATGAGTGATTTGGCAAAGGGGTTGAGACAATCTCTCAGTTATGAACTTCAGGTCATCAGTGGAATAAGGGCTGGTAGGTGCAGTTTGGCTGGTGGCTTTCCCTTACCAAGGAATTGTTCTCTGCTGCATCTTCCCTCCACTCTCAGCCTCTCTTTCCTCCTGTCTTTCACATTCCTTGAAGTGCTCCTTTATCCTCCAGGTTATTCCAGCATGTCCATTCCATGTCTCCTGGCCATGGAATTGCTGAGGGTGCTGTTCTGTTCAGCCCTGCTCAGGGGAGTTATAACTAATCACTAACCAGCTTCTAACCACTAGATACACTGAATTTTTTATTGGAAAGGAAAATTCTACTGATCACTGAATCTATTCCCTACTTCTTGGAAGAGCTAAACTGACTTGATTTCTGTCTTTCTATCCTGCCAAGGTTTTTTATCTTGGAATATTTTCTTAGCAAGAGTGTGAAATATGGCCCAGCAGAACTTCCTTGGGTGGCCAGACACAGGTGGATCAGTACAGGTGTCAGAGGAAGCACTTCCCTTGCTGCTGGAAGGGCCTCCCCAAGCACAAAGCCCATGCCAGCTTTCCTGGAAGTGCTCTGCCAGTGAGCAGGGTGCTGGAGCAGCCTGGATTTGCAGGGCTGCTTCTCAGCGCTGGCAGGAGGTGGTGATGTGCTCTGAGCAGCTTCTGGCAGCCTTGCCTTGCTGACTTGCTCTGCTCGTTCTCCTGAGCACACTTGCAGCTCCAGGTGCTGTGCCACTGCTCCATGGTGGGGCTCACAGCCCAGTTTCCAGGTTGCTGTTCCTCCTCCTGTCCCATCTCCCTCTTTTCCCCGTGTCCATCTGGCCATTTGGGTAGGTGAATTGCTGGGAGCTAGCTCTGAAGTTTCCAGGCTGTGTTTGCAATAATGTGTTAAGCTTCTTGCTGTCTACTCGAGCGTGAAACACATCCCTCCTGCAACCCCTCAGTCTGAGTTAATTATTAAAATCCTGCTGTTAAGACATATGAGCATATGTCTGTCCAGCTGCCATGCTGACTGACTCCTCATCATGTACTTGAGAAATGTTCAAAGAGCTTTGAGGAAATGGTGTCCTGTATTTCAACATATTCCTTTGTCTTTTCCCTCTGGAATTATCCTTCTTGAATGGTGATTTCTAATTTTTTTTTTTTATCCTTCCTTTATATTCTCTCTTGTCTATGCACTGCTTTGATCTGAATCCAGAGCTGTGGTGGTCTAAATCTCCTCTTGAAATGGAAGCAGCCCTTGTGAGTCAAACAGGGGTTATTTGTATTTCAGAGAATCTGGGTGGCATCTTGGGATGACTTTGTACCTGGTTAAAATACCAGGAGGATGGATAAATGCACGTGTAGGTAAAACTGTCCCTCAGCTCCTTCTAAATTTAGAACCTGGAAGCCTGGGATTTGGCTTTTAAATGCTGTGGCATTGTCAACAAGCCCATTGAGAGACACTGGGAGTGTTTCTCTGTGTCTCAAGGTGATGCAGGACTGAAAGATGAACATTATATTTCCTATTTTAATAAGAAATGTTTCCATCTAAAAAGATTTAAAATGATTCTGCTGTCAAGCTCTGGTTGCTCCCAAACAAGGTTCCGTTTGTTCCAGAGCTGTCCTAGTGTGGTTTTGCCTGATAATAAAGGAAATTTGGGGGAGGCAATTCAGAAGGCTGTTAACAACAAGAAATAAAACCACCTCTGATAGTGTCCCTTAGAAAATAATTTCAGAACAGCTTTCAGGAAGCTATTTTAGCAAAGGAACGCAGCTGGCTCCGTGGGTGTTGGAGGTAGGTGTGAGTTTCCCGTGGGCCACGCTGGGGAAAACAGGCTCTGGGAAAAGTAGGTGCTGCAGTTTCAGTGCTCTTGTCTTCCCTCTCACCCTGGTGGCAGAGGTGGCAGCCAGGTGCTGCAGCAGTTCAGAGTGAGATGTGATTTTTTGGCTGGCCTTCAAGGTGCTCCGAGAAGGAGCTCGGGTGGCTCCTGGCTCGTGTTTCCCTCCAGGCTGGAGGTTAAAGAGGCAGTGATAGCCCTGGCAAGGGACACACAGATCCCTCTCCCTGCAGCAGGGCTGGCTCTCTGCTGGGGCTGGTTAACATCTCCCAACCCACATTCCACTTCTGGGAGCATTTCAGTGTGTTTAGATTTCAAATGCATCGCAGAAAGCTTTTGGGAAACAGCTGTTCCCTAAACCTTCTTACAACTGGCTCTTTTCTCCTGATTTTTGTGTGCTGTTCTATTCATGGTCTCACTTCTCTCCAAGCACTCTCACAAACGAAGCTGGCAAACCACAGGAGACATCCTGGAGTTGTTTTCAGTCTCCCAGCAAGCTCTGAGCAACCGGAGGTCAATTAAGGGATTTTCTTGAGTGCTCTTTTCATTGTGCCCCATCACACAGGTATCCCCCGAGGGCATCCAGCCAGGGACACGGCAAAGGAACAGCTCTGCCTTGCATGTTGAGACCCTCTGGTGCTGCCCTTGCTCCAGACAGGTGCTGGTTCAGGAGGGTGGCTATGAACACAGACATTCCCTGATCCCAGTGTGCAATCAGTATTCACTTTACATCTGTGAGATGGATGGCTCATGAGTTCAAGGCATTGTGGTGCTTTTAGAATCCAAATGTGCTCCGTTTTGCCAATCTGCTCTTCACTGGTGTAGAACTTTTTAATTGTTTTCCCTTCTTTTCTTTTTTTTTGCTCAGAGCTGGACTGTGATTGTAGACAAAAAGCAGTGAGAGCTGGTTAGGACCTCCTGTTCCTCCACCTGCCCACCTCCAGCCACACCTGTTCTGCTTTTTCAGGCTGAATTTACAAGTTCAGCAGCGAAGTTAAGCCAGAGCCAAATCTCTGAAGGCTGACAAAAGGGAGATTCTAGAAGGAAAGCAGCCTGTTTCTTACTTTTCCAAGCACACACTGATGCCTCTGTAAGGAGCAGAGAGGACACTGAGGGCTCTGTCTGCATCAGTGAGGCAGAAGGTTTGGGAAAGCACCATCTGTGAGCTGGGAGAGGGAGCCCTGGGGACTGAGGGTGAGAGTAGATCCTGTGGTGCCCTAGGGAACAGCTTTGGTTCAGTGCTGATGGGGGGAGCCCCAGGCAAAGAAACAGGAATTCACTTGGGGGGTTTCTTGGTTGTTCTGGAGGTTTCTTTCTGTTTGTTTGTGGGGGTTTGTTTTGTTTTTTGAGAAAGATGTTTGCTTCTTTCCCCAGCCAAAGCAGCGAGTGCCTTGTGAGAGGGAGGAGAGCCCAGCCTGGAGGCCTGGCTTTGGCTGGGGAAAATCCATCAGCCTCATAACACACAAACTTGGGGGAAGAAGAACAAGCTTTGCAGAAAAGCTGTGATTTGGTGACTTCCTGAGCTATGTGTGGGCCACTGAAGGGTGAAGCCCAGGAGAGGGCTGAACTCCCAACTGTTCATGGAGTTTTTCCCGTTGTCTTTGCTGTCCTGGTGCCACGCTCCATCTCTGTGCCCTCCTCCACCTCCTGCACAGCACATGCCATCTGCTGTGGTGATTATGTCAGGAGCTTGGCAGCTGTCTTCTCTCTTAATTGTCCACATTTCTCAGCACGTGCTTCCTGCAGCAGATTGGAATAAGGGCTCTGCAGGCTGGTTTGGGGTGCCTGTGGTGGACACAGGGTCCCCACACAAGGTGCAGAGCAGGGCAGCTGGGGACTGTTCACTGGTTCTCTGGCTGGCATTCAGGTTCCTGCCCCTGTGACTCGAGTTTGGCCCTGGACATGCTTTTCAGTGTCTGTTTTGTATCTGCAGGACTGCCTGGCTTGGCTCCTGTGTTGGCTGTGGAGGCAGGCCCTCTCTCTGGAGGCTGATTTGGAGCAGGGGCTTGGATAAGCTGCTCTGAATCTGTTTTTCCTTTTGGCTCTACAGGGAGCTGACACAAAGGAGCTGCCATGTGAGGTTTTCCATGTTGGGAAGTGTGAATACCCCTAGCTCTGACTGCTGCTGTTCTAGGAGCCATGGCTTTCCTCCTGGGACTGTGTAGGACCCTGGCAGGAGCAGTGTGAAATAGTTTATGGATAGGTGCTAAAACCTTCAGTAATGGGTGGGTGATGTGTGGGTATCCAGCATTCATCCCTCTCTGTAGAGATACAGATTCTCTGCCTTCAAATTTTTTAATCTATTCTTCAGAATAAAACTTTTAACCCCTTGCCTTGTTTTGTGGTCAAAAGGGATTGTTGATTCTGCATCAAAGTGACCTGAGAGGCCTTCAGGGGCAGCCAGCACTTGGCACTCATCCATGAAGGGTTGCAGCTGTTCAGCCAGTCCTGAGTTTGTCTTTTACCTTTGCCATGTCCTGCAAGCTCAAAATCCCAAAGCTCTTCTGAATATTCCTATAAATACTGAGCTTTTCTCAAGTGTGAGGAAAGTGTGGTCATTTTTAAATAAGCACCTGGCTGCACAGCAAAGCCCTGCACTCCTTGTGTGGCATTTCACTCTGTAACCCCCTCAACTGGTTTAAAGTATTTATCTAGGAAAGACAAGGGAGCAAAACAAAAAGCCTCTCGAGGTAAAGTTGATAAGAAATTGCAGGGGAGGAGTTTACAAGAAGCTGAAGTCAGCCCTGTGAGGTCAGCTGGGCTGGGTAGGCTGGCCTGGGGCTGACAGGAGATGCAGAAGCACCAGATGTGAAGAGTGTGGAAGGAAATCAGGTAAAAATGGTACAGGATCTTGTCAGACATGTTAGAAGCTAGGAAGAGAGGAAGATCTGTTGGGTTTTGAAACTCACTTTGGGGTTATGAAGTTCATATTTTCCAGGTTGATTGTGTTGTGTTGATTCCTGTGCTGGGAAGAGCCTGGCAGGACATTTAGTGCTGCCTTGTTTACTTTTTTTTCCTCTGGAGTTACAGGGTTCATCTCCCAAACCCAAAACTTGAGGGTTCTTTTCTGGATGAAGAAACCACTAGCAAAATGTTCTTGGGTCTGCAGCCTGCATCCAAACTGTGCTGCTACAGGATGGTGAAATAGATTTGTTGCAGGGCTGCCTCAGGAATGGTTCTCACCACAGCAGCCTGCCTGGGACATATGTTTACGTTAGATAATAGGAGGAAATTCTTCCCTGTGAGGCTGGGGAGGCCCTGGCACAGGGTGCCCTGAGAAGCTGTGGCTGCTCCATGCCTTGAAGNTGATTCTGTGAAGGGATATCAAGCCAATGTGCTTTGATCTGTGCTAGCATTTTTGGGGAGTGGGGATCTCAGAAACTAAGTTTTCCATTGATTTAATGGACACTCCATCAGACAGCATGTCTGACACTCTCAGAGTAAACAGAGCTCTCTTTGCAACTTTTCCCTTCAGGACAGCGAGCTCCTGACATTCAACATCTCCCGGCACCAATCCTGGTGGAGTGAAAATGGCCCTGGCTGTGTAAGGAAGGAGGCTTCAATGTCTGGCATCAAGGGGCTGGATAACCATTCCTACATCTCTGTCATCGGCTGTGCGCTGGAGTACCGCTACATCGAGGTCATGCACAGCTCCTTCCAGATCCTCATCGCGGTGAGTGCCCCACGAGGCAGCAGCTCCTCAGGAGGTGCTGCTTGCTTTTGTTCTTTTCCAGACACAGAGGCTGGCCTGTGTTTTCCACCACTTTTTGTACTGCCTGATTGCAAAAGCCTCTGTAAATGTGTTCTGTTGGATTGTTCTCCTGTTCTCTCTTATGAAAAATGCTGCTTGAAACGGTTGGAATTGGGTATCAGCAACTTGATGCCTGAAGTAATGCATCTATGCAACCATACAGGAACAAAGGGTTCTGAATCCCTGTTGGGGTGTGGGAATTCACATTTTGACAAGGACAGAGACCCTTCTGGAGGAGGGTCAAAAGAAAAGGTTTTGACAGGACAAGAGGAAATGGCATCAAATTGCACCAGGGAGGTTTAGTTTGGATACAGGAGACAATTTCTGCACAGATAGGGTTGTAAAGCATTGGAACAGATTGCTCAGGGAAGTGGTGGAGCCACCATACCTGGAAGTGTTCAAAAAATGTGTGGATATAGCACTTGAGGACATGGTTTAGTGATGAATGTGGTGGTGATGCTGGGTTGATGATTGACTTGATCTTAAAAGGCTTCTTCCAACCTTAATTCCATGTTTCTGTGAAGGATTGCTCTTACTCCCCATGGCTCAGTGGTGGGTGGTGCAGCACATACCTGCACATTTGTTGTGAAGAATTTACAGAAAATGAAATCAGCTTTTAGGAGGCAGTAAGCAGCATATTTTCCTTCTGCTGATACCCAAGATATATTCCCTAAATGTTTTCATCCACTCTTTCTTCATCACTTTTCCTCAGGCTTTTTAAAGTACTCTGCAAAAATGCAGCATCCTTAATGTTCACTGTTAATTGTTTCTCACTTTTCTATGAAATTAACTGAAACAAAATATCCATTGTGCCACTCACTTTGGTGCTGCTCTTGCATTTTGTAGCCCACATCTCTAATCTGCTTTGGGTTGTTACTTTGGGGTTAATGGCTTCAGTTACAAACATGAACTGAGGAACCGTTCACATTCTGGCTTTCAGTTTTGGCTTAAAAAAGAAAGGCAACTTGCCCTGTTTAAATGCTGAAGGATAACAGAGATTTTTCACGTTTCTGGGGTGCCAAGTACTTCTCTGCACGTTTTTGGTGCTGTCCTGATCCTGCATTTCCTATTAGCTGGGCTGGTCTGTGTGACCCAGTGAACTGCAGAGAGGGGGGAAGGCTCAGGCCTCTTTCTTGCCATGTCACAGAGAAGAGGCAGAGGCAGAAGCTCCTGTTTCCTGACTTGGATGAGCTCCCTGGCACGTGTGCTGGCTGTTAATATTCCCTCAGTTCTCCTTCGGGCCAAATGATCTGCATGAATCTGTCTGAGAGCTGCTGCCATGCCCGTGTGTGAGGAAGGCAAACCTGTGTGTCCAGGAGAATGCAGCCTGGTGTCTGTTAGAGAGGGCTTTTAGGTGGAGCAGGATTGGTGCTGTACCTGAGTTTGGTGAAACAAGGGCAGACTTTGCAGTCATAATACCCCCTTTTAAAGCACAGAGGTTTCTCACTCTTAGCATCCATCCTGAACTCCTGAGCTGGCACAGCCCCTGTGCCCTGGGCCAGAGGTTGAGCCAGCAAATGCTCCTGAGTTTGTTTGGAGTAGATCTTTGTTTTTTGGCAGCTTACTGGCTTAGGCACGTGGCCCTGGGCTAAGTGATCACTCTGATATATAGAACTCTGTCTCTGGCAGTGGCTTTTCCTTTGCTTCTTCCCAAAGGCACATGACAGTATTCTCTGTGCATCTGCAAAACATCACTAAGGGCCAGATGGGAGACAGGAGGGAAATATAAGACAAAATAGGATTTAGAGAAATATTTTCTGTCTCTCTCTTTCTCCCTGAGATTTAAGGTGCAATAAATTTTTGAGTCCTAAACCCTGGAAATGGGGTTAAAATACTCATAGGCAAGAAACCCATATGGGCTGAGCTATGCAGTGAACTAAATTTCTACTTGTCCTGTAATAAAAGTAGAGTATTGAAGCCCCAGGTCTGTAACTGCTGCTGGCTCTGAAATGCTCATGTAATTTTGTCATGTAGTGGAAGGAATGGAGCTTTCCCCCTCTTCTTTGAGGTCAGGCAAAAAGCAAGTCTTTCTCCCTCAGACCTTGCCTGAAAGCAGTCAGACAATTCTCTCCCTTTTTACTCTGTGAGGGTCAAACTCTTTGATCCCTGCCAGTATCTTTTTCTGTTCTCTTTATCTCACTTTGAGGCAGGTTTTATTACGGGCAGCTGTCCCCAGAGTGCTGGCAGGTACAGTGCTGCAGACAGGCAGGGACACAGATCAATAGCACAAAAACACAACCAGCAACTTGAAGGCTCAGGGGATGCAGCAAGAGACATGACCTCCTTCCCTCCTTGTCTGAGACCAGAATAGTCAGTTCCCTGTTAGGAAGGGCAAGGGACGGGCAAAATTTTGCTTTCAGTAGTTTGGTTTTGCTTTGTCTAATGTTTTTTAGAAGTTGTGGGGTGGGGAGTGTGTTCTGCTTGGTTTGGTTTTCACCCCAGATACAGCACTGTGAAATCCACGCTGTTTGAATATGCAGTGCCCAACTGTGACCACTTTAATTCTTTTTTTCTGGAAGTTCCAAATCCTTGAGACTACTGAGGGACTGTACTGCAGTGTTGTGTACCTAGGGCAAGGCTCCCTGAATTCAGTCTTGCATGCCAAAGGAGAGGGAAAGCAAACCTGGGCCCATCTGGTGAGCACAGTGTTGGCTGTCAGCTTGACTCCTGCTGATTATATCATCCTGCTCCTGGGCATACATTTGAGGATACATAAGGTCTCAGTCTGCTTTTGCTCAGAGCTTGTCTGTACTCCTTGAAGGCAAAAGCAATTCCTTTAATCTGGAATGCAATCAAACTTGGGCATATTAGTCACCACACATGATACAAGTTGCTGTAGGGCCCAGTATGAAAATCTTTCTCAATGCTTTAGCACAAAACATCAGAGGTAAAAGCTCATTGTGGCAACATCTAAAAGTCTGTCCTGGTATAGAAATGAACTGTAAAAATAATCCTACCAACCCAGGCAGGAAATGCAGCAGCAACTTCCTTGTCAGGATAAGAATCTGCTTTGCTTTTCCTTAGCAAGGATTCATCTTGCATGTCCCCAGCTCGCCAACCAGCAGGGAGAGGAGTGATTCCCAGTTCTGAAATACCTGGCATAGCTCTGGGCTCTCCATATGGTACTTCTGGGAGTGGGGAGGCTTGGGCTTTTCCTGAGGCTCCACTGAATGGGGTAGAAATTGGAAATGTCTTCCCAGGCGCCAGAACTCGCTGCCTGCCTGTCTGTTGTTTTCACTCAGACTGACAGGTTGGAAGGTTCCCAGGGAGGCAGCAAGGCAAGCCTTGACAGCAGATGTTATGTGAGAACCAGCGTGCAAGAGATGTCTTGCTCTTGGCAGAAGGTAGATTTTCAGTGGTTGTAATTGCATCCAAAGAGTAAAGAAGGTCAAGGAATTAAAGGATTTTGATTGCCTTTCTTTGGCTATCTGATCACAATAGCTCTTTCACAAGCTGGATTTTTGCTTTCTCATAGCAGACTTCCCTTCATTTCCCCCTCTTGCACTGATGTCAGTGTGCACCTTTCATTAGCTCTGATTAGAAGTGAAACCTAGAATGCATCTGCCTGAGAGAAGAATCTTTGCACCTGTTCTCTGTGGTGGAAAAAGCAGTGGCAACTTTGTCTACTGAGAGGAGTTGGAGAATCTTCACTTGGACAGAGGCAGACTAAAGCAAAGATCTTACACAAGTAACAGTACCTCCTATAATTTGCCTTCCCATCCTTTGTGTATTTTGCATGCTTACAGCCAGCTGGTCCCTTTCTCTGGGTTTTTCTCTAATTTACTCTTTCTGGCTCCGGCGCCTTCATTCAATGCTGCTGTTTGATGAACAGTTTTCAACTCTCTATTAAAAAGTTCACTTCAGAGGACTGAGGGGCAGGGTGGATGCTCAGACATATGTTTCCCCCATTCCCTTGGGGCACACTTGTCTCTTCCTGTCTTTCCCACTCTGTTTGCCTGCAGAGTGCTCGGGGCACCCCAGCTCCATCCTCTCTTGTGGGGCAGCGTGTGCGTTCCCAGGCTGACAGAACACACCTGCCCTCAACATGTGTTCCTAATAAAAAGCTTAATCAGATCCTTCTGCAGCTTGGAGAAGCTGGTACTGCACATGCAGAACAAGCAGAGAAACAGCAGCAGAGGCTAAAGCCCTAGAACATTCTTTGGGGAATTAGAGCAGTGGCTTAGTGTCATTTTACATCGCTGACGTTTTCCCTCCTCTTCCCCCTCCCCGCTGTAATTTGCAAAGATCCAAGAATTACTGGTATTTCCCTGGGATACAGAGCTTAAACCCCTCCTTTGTATTGAAATCAGCAGCCAGGATGGCACTTGGAGCAAGGGTGAAATTATTCCAAATTGCTGGCTTCTGAGAAGCTTCCTGTTGTGTGTTAATTGCTGATAAACTGGGTGGTGTTTGGGGGTTTGACACATCATTATCAAAGATGCAGTCAGAAGAGAATTTCAGGTGTTTCTTGGAGACTGCTCATTCCACACTTCAGCAGACTCTTCCAGGGGAAAGACTGGACAATAGGAGCAGCATTTCTCCTCCTTAGCTGTATTTCATTCATAATTTATTCTGAAGTTGAGACACGGGGATTCAGTTAATCCTTGAGATTATTTAATTTGAGGTTATTTAATTACAGATTAATCCTTTAGAGTATTTAATTACAGTTTAGGTCAGCACATAAAAAACTGGAATTCATATTTATGTTGTACATCTCTTCCCCCCGTGCCATTGAGACTCTCCTGTTCTGGCCAGATCACAAGACAAAGCTTCTTGAATAAAAAGCTCCACTAAATAAACAAGTTTTTTTATTGCTGAAATGCATCTAAAGAAGGAATGGATTATAAAGTCAATAAAAAGTAAATTTTAAACACGAAGCAGATGATTTTGAAACAAAGCCAGGAGATGGAAGGAATCAAAAAAGAAAACCTTTGACTCCAATGAAGCTGGGATTAGAGATTTAGGGAAGTTCACTTAATTCACTAGTTTTCGATTGGTTGGTTTGTTTTTCTGAATGCAAAAAAAGTCACCTTAGTCATAAAGTGAAAAATGTATGGAGTGAGCAGAATGATGGTTAAGGGTTATGGAGCATTAATTTTTGTGCAAAACAAACTTCCCAAGTCAATCACATTGCTTGGTGCTTCTGAACCGTGAAAAATGTCCAGAGCTTTATCAGGTTTGCTGTGACAGTACAGCTGATAATCGCTCCTGACTCTGCTCATAAACTGGGCAGGTAAATCATTTTCATTGGTAATTCTATCCGGAGTTTCCTGACACAGGTACCACATAAGATTTGTGTCGATGTGTTATAGAGTATATTAACAGTGAGTGGATTTAGGGCTGGCACTTTGCATGGCTGTTAACCCAAAGCTCCTACTCTGAGAGGTGATGGGAAATCTGGGGAGGGAGAAAACGGTCCTGGAGTTCTCTTGGAATCAGGGTGTGTATTCAGGGTGCATCTTTCCTGCCTGGATGTTTGTGTGAGTGTAAATTGTGTTATTTGACCTGATGTAAGAGGCTGGGTCTTGCAACTATAAAAATGCTCGAGCAAGTACAGAGGATGTGTGTGAGCACACTCCGAATTTGTTACTTGGGTTCAAATGCCTTTATGCTGGAGATCAGGCTGTGCAGAAGGCTGGCTGGACCTCCCTTGGAGTGCTGGGACGTGCAGGACGCACTCTTGTTTTTCCAAGAGCACCTGGGTCAGATCCCGCAGCCCGGGGAGGAGCGGGCGGTTCCCGGCTCCGGGAGCGGCCTCGGGGCTTCAGCACCACGGCCAGAGCCCGGGCCGGGCCGGGAGCCCTGCGGTCCTTTGGGTTGGGAAAGCTGCCCAAGACCATCGAGCTCCCCCAGCACTGCCAAGCCCACGACTGAACCTGTCCCCAAGTGCCACATCTGCTTATCTTTTAAATGCCTCCAGGGATGGTGACTCCACCACTGCCCTGGGCAGCCTGTGCCAGGGCTGGATAACCCTTTTAATTATGAAATATTCCCCAATATCCAATCTAAACCTCCCCTGGCACAACTTGAGGCCATTTCCTATTGTCTGCTTGTTTCTTGGGAGAAGAAAGCCCTTAGCTGGCTACAACCTCCTTCCAGGGAGTCACAGGGAGCATTAAGGTCCTTCCTCAGCCTCCTTTTCTCCTGAGCCCCCTCAGCCATTCCTCATCAAAATTGTGCTCCAGACCCCTCCCCAGCTTTGTTGCTCTGACCTGCCCAAAAACTGCCACAAACTTCAGGGGAAAAAAAAAAAATCCAGGTTTTATGGCACACAGTACAAGCCATAGGGGAGAGGAAAAATCTCTGATATTCTGTTTGGTTTTGATTTGTCTGCCTTAAACAGTGATAGTTCTATTCTGAGACACTTCTGAAAGGCAGCAAGTACAGTTAGATTGGCCATTGCATGTGGCCAGAGGATTTATGTTTCCCTGTAGCTCACAGGAGCTTATCCTGGAGCAGCCTTGGTTTCAGAAATGCCCAGCAGAGGAATGAGGGAGTCCCAGAGCTACCCTTCCTCCACTGAGCTTCTGGGATGTGCTCCCATAAGGCTCACCCAAGAGGAAAGGAGCAAGCTGCCTTCTCTTTCAGATGATTATAGAAAAATCTTCAAAGGAAAAACAGGGTTCAGTGATGCTACAGAAACATTCCATTTCCTCCCAACAAGGCACATTTTGTCAGGGAGAGCTGGAGAAACCACAAATACTGTAAAACTCCCCAGCAGAAATCTCATTATCTTGCCTTTTGTTTTCGGGTGTGATGTATTTTTCTGTCATATTAGAAATGAATGGACTCTACTTTTCAAGCCCTCCCATGCATCATTCTGTCTCCACTTGGAGTGAGTCACTGTGTGTTACAGGCTGACTCTTGTTCCCAGGAATTGAGTTCACAGTGGAAAACAATTATGCCTCACAATAACTTTACTAATGCAGTTACTGTCAACCAAGATCTTGCTAAGTAGGGTGTTATGTAAAGATGTGAAATGAAGGATGGAGAGGATATTTGATTAACAGGAAGAAGGCAAAGCAAAATAAGACCCTGCTGCATCTGGAATGCTTAACTCCCGTAGTAGCAGGAGTTTGTTTCTCTGTTTAGGCTGAGGAACACTGTGATAGTGAGCCTGAAGGAGGCAGCTCTGATGCTTTAGAGCTTCTAGAAACTACCGAGTTACTAAAGATTTTGGTGTCTGAACATTTCTGCCAGTACAGCACCATTCTTATGGTTAACTAATTTTCTATCTCATCTGCATCAAAACTACTCATCTCTAATTGGTAATTTACCCCATATGACAGGACTGCTGAGCTGATGAGTTCTTGTCATTCAAACTCTGTGTCTCCTGTACATTGTTGTCTGATCCACAAGGCCCTCTCCTGTATCCCCATCACTTCTTACAGAGACTTAACCTAGCACAGGAGTTTCAGTTTCAACAAAGCCAACCCACATTCTTGCCAATAATTCACGCAACTGAAGGTGCTACTCTGAAGGTGAGGATGGGTCTTACAAGTTTTCCTTCTGAAGCTTTGGGTGTGCTCCATCAGTGCCTTCCCTGACACCCACACCTGCCTCCCTCCCTACAGCAAACATGACTTGGCTCCACAGTTACAGAAATGCTGCCAAGCTGAGTGTAAATAGTGCCTGTTGAAGTTGTGCCCAGTGGGTTCTGACCAGGCTCACGCTGGCTGATGCTAAAATGATTTATTCTCTCTCTTTTCCAGCTGGTGGGCTTTGTGTACGCCTGTTACGTGGTTAGTGTTTTTACAGAAGAAGAAGACAGCTGTAAGTATTTATCAACAGATCCCTTGGTAAAGGTTTTAGTAAATTTTATTTCTCTCTCAGATGTTTGTCTGTCAGGACTGAGCTGCCATCAGACTTCTTTCCATCTCTGCCTCTGTGTGTTATGGCACTAACTACCCCTCAAGGATCAGCTGTTTTTACTGTGAGGGTTTTTCTTCCCCATATCACTCTGTGTTAGATGCTGTAATTCTGCTACACTTAGAACACAAAAAGAGCTTGGTTTTGGCTTCTCAGCTGGACTAAGCCTTAGAGAAACTGGGCAGCTGCTTCTGCTCTCAAGCTCCTGTAGCCTGAGAATAATGGTTCTGAAATATTACTGCTGTGATTAAAAGCACCTACAGCAAAGCTTTCAGCCCAGGGCTCAAGTGGGAGACCTGCAGAGTCTCATGTGCCACAAGCTGAGGATGAAGCAGATCATGAGAGCTCTTGCCAAGAAGCAATCTGACCACTAATTTAAGAGCAGAGGAAGTGCAGTATTTGAATTAGGAGGAGGAAGGAGCCAGCTCGCTCGTGTTGGGTACACAAATCTCTTCAGAGACAGACAGTCACTGTGACACCTGTCAGGGTAAAGACCCACAGGTCTGTGGGACCTGTGCAGGTATCCAGCTGCTCCTGGATTGCTTTGTCCCTGTGAAATGCTCTTTGAGACCAATAATTTTACAAGCAGAAAAATGGATGCATAAAGCAAATGCAAAGTTAGATTTGTTTGGCAATGTGTTGGGTCTAGGCCAGTTTACTCCAGCAAAGGATCTCATCCAAAGGTTTGACATCCAAGTATCAATTCTTTCAAGGCATTGATTAGGTTTGTGCAAGTAGCTTTGTTGTTTTAAAGAGCAGCTGGCATGGAGGAGAGCTGGAAAACAACAGCTTTGAACTGAATATTTGAAAGTATGTGAAGAATGTGTTTTCATAGGAGTGAGAGGAGATGCATTACTTATCTGCCTTGTCCTTATGTTTTTTTCTTCCTTCCTTCCTGGCTGAACTCATTCTCCTGGCTTTATTGATCATTTCTTTAGAGCTTGGCAGTGCACTTAGAGAAGGTGCTACATTATAGTAATATTTTTTAAATTAGGCTATAGCTCTTCTATTAGCTAAATAGCTCCAGTTCTGAGCCCCTGCTGAATATTGTAAAGCAATAACTTGACAGAACTAATTTTTATAGTAGGGATCTGTTAGGAGAGGCAACAACATGGAAGGAAGCTTTATCTAGGAAACACAGAGCTGGTAATTTCAGGATATGTATTATTTTTCCCACTAACAAATTCACTTTCCCTCCCAGTTTCCCAGCTTGGAGTTAAAATGCCAGCTTGAATAATTAACAATGACAAACCATCAATATTTCACACTCACAGGGGTAGCTCCTTCCAGTGACCTGAATAAATTTGAGCTGCGTTTTAATTTTCTCTTCCATTTGTGGTTTCCTTTAAATGTTGCTTTGATATGCAGCATGAAGTAATTATAAGTGCAGAGGCACATTAATCAGGAAGCTCATGCTAACGTGATTTTCATGAGAAAACACAGCAGTAGGGACCTACTAATGCTGAATTGTGGGCAAGAATATTTTAGAGGTGCTAATGCAATGTATTGAATCACAAGGAACCACACTTAAGATTTTTTTTTTTAAGTGTCTTGGATTTTGAGTGCCCTCATGCTTGTGTGTTCAGATGGTAAGACTTGTGTTTGTTCAAGGTACTTGACAGTTACTAAAAATTGCAGTTGTTTAAAGTTTCCCAATTTAGGCATTCCACAACTGAGGTAATAAAGTTAATATCTTGGTTTTGTTTAAAATGGCAGCCTGTTTTGATTTTAGAATACTCAAACACTTTCAAAAGTGGCTGAGAAAAACTAAAGTTTCATTGAAACTGTTTGGGAATTATCCCCACAATTAACTTAGAACCTCTGCAGATTTCACCCATTACCTTCAGTTGTCCCAAAATTGCAGTATCAGCCTGAAGCTCTCCATCAAGATGGAATTTGTCAGAATCTGTTGTCCTTAGTTTTCTAAATATATTTTAAGAAGTTTGGGTTTTTTCACATCCAGTATATTAGTAAATATTTTTTCTATTATTTAATAAACAAAAAAACTTCAAACATCTTCAGCTTAAATTTAAAATAATAGTGCCACCTTCAGGAAAGAAAAATAAACAGGCACTTAAATGGTTAATAAAACTCTCCAGTTATTTTTGAATGGCAGTTGGACAGGATGGTTTTCACACTTCCATACAAAATGCACTAACTTGGCACCAAAAAATGATCCAAACTGGGTCAGTTTTAAAGGGTTTTGCAAGGCCTGCGAGGTCAGTGACAAATCACAGCACCTCACACCCTCCTGCCCTGACTGTGCTGGCCAGCTCTGTGCTGCAGCCTGGGCCTGAAGTCCAGGGAGCTGGGACAGCTCTGGAAAATTCTCCCCTGGTTACTAAGGGAATTGTCACTCAGAGCTCTCCCCGCTGAGTTACGCTGCCCTTCCATAGCCCTGGAGAAGGGAAGCATTGTTCCTGTTAGTGCACAACTAAAAGAAATTCAGTTGGCAGAGGGGATGCAAAAAATACCAGAGCTGGAGATAATGAGCTGGTTGCAGTTTTCCAAAGCTGCTCTTGTCTTGCAGGAAAGACAAGTGGGGCAAGAAAATTCCCACTTCACTGTGTAACCTTCACAGGGAGGGCTGTGCTGCCAACCTCTCCTGGCACTCGCTCAGGAGCCTTGTCCAGCTTCCTCCCCTCGGCTCTGGCTTTGTCTGCTCCTCTCATGTGCACTCACAGCGTAGTGGCAATACCCAAGGAGGCTTTTCTAGAGTCTTTGTTAGCTCTGCTTTAAGTTTTGTGTCAGCTGAAATCTCCTCTTTAGCATGCTTGCCCATCCCAGGAGATCCCAGAAATCCATACCTGAAAAAATCACTTTTCTGTTCTGTCACTAATTTTTGTGTTTATGCCATGACATTCACCAAGCCCTCCTTTCATTTCCTTTCAACTTTCTGGCCATGTTTGTTTGTTTATTTGAGTTTCGATTTTTTTTCAGTTGATTTCATTGGTGGATTTGATCCATTTCCTCTCTACCATGTCAATGAAAAACCCACCAACCTTTTGTTCAAGCAGACATACCTGTAAGTATCATCTGTGCTAAGAGACTCCACGTGCTTCTTGGTTTCATGGCTCAAGGGTACACAGGTTTGGGTTTTTTCCTCCTTTTAGGCTGATTTCTCTGACAGGCTTTTAAGGCATGGAAGGAATGAACAAATGGACACCAGAAGGGGTGAAGCTGCCCTTTCTCAGCTCCAAAATAATTTTAAATTCTGTTGCCTCCAAGAACTGAGCCTTCCATGTGTGGGGCAGCCCAAGAGTTCAGCTGAGAGCAGAAAGGGGAGTTGTCCACAGCAGCTTCTCTCATACCAATAATGAAGGGCCACTGTTGAATTCCCAGTTCTGCACCCTGAGGCACAAGATCACAATTTCACTCTGTCCACATAAAAGCTGGCTCTTAATGAGATTCTCAAACACAAAGGCCAGTTCTGTCTGTTTAAAGCAGCAATGAGATCTGATTTTATATTCTTTAAATTGATCTGCAAGAGGCAGTTCAACACATGGAAGTTTTTTCCAGCAGCTGCTGAGGAAGGCTGTTTTTCAGGAACAATGTTACCAGAATCCTGCCAAAAAGAAGGATGTGAGGATGGTAGAAAAGAGTGGGGCTGAGGGAAGAAAAACTTCCCTGAGGTAGAGTGGTAGATGTGCCCCTCTAATTCCATAAGGACTTGCTGCCCACTTTGTCACTGCAGCACAAGATCAGGAATACAAGCAATTTCTGCAAAGCCATTGAATTCCCTGTAACTTTGGGGGTTCTCCAGTGTTATTACAAGGGATGCTACAGGAGATTAAATATTGATTTCTCTCTCATTTTGTCACAGTGAGGTGGATTTTTTCATAGGCTGCAGAAGCTGTGCAGCTTTAAGCAGCTCCCTGATTTACTAGCTGGATGCAGCAGCGTGCTGAAGAAGCATCACATTTTTACAGCACAGGATTTGGGCTGCTTTTTTCTTAAAATGACCAATTCTGCTTGTGAAAGAAGCTATCACTTCTAAAAGAAGATTTCTATATGGGGAGATTGTAACACAAAGAGAAGTTAGCAATGTAAAACTTTCTTCCAGGGCCTCAGTAAGAGGGGAAGCTGCTGCTTAAGTCCACAGATAATTCTGTTGTTCCTCCCTCCCATTCTTTAGCCCGTCACTTCTCTGTTGATATTTTTTGCCAGCACAAAATAATATTTCCTTCAGGCTAACAGAAGGTGAAAACAGCTGCTGAGCTGTAGATAATGTGACCCTCTGTAAATTTCAGCAGCCACCAAATAGCAATTTTTGTTTATTTATTTCAGCCTATTGCCTCTTTTCCATGTGTGTGAATGGGAGTGAGGGAAGGAAGGGATAATTCATTCCCAGGTTATGGTGCCATGGAGTGTTGCAGGCTGGGGCACTGACTGCCAGATGCCCTTGTCCAGCTGTGAAAATCATTTAGTGATGACTTGAAGGCAGGTTGGTTTTTTTTTTTTCATATCCTCTTCAAGAAGATGTGAAACAACAAATACATCCAACTTATTTGAAATTTAAGTTTAAGAAGAGCTAAGGATCAGGAACATGGGGTTTGTGGTTTGAACTCCTTTTTGTTGATAGAAATGCTGAATGAAACCAAATTTATTCTACAACTGATCACCTGAAGCTGACTGCAAGCAGGAGCCTTCATTTTAGGATGGCATCACCCCCTTGGCTGCAGTCAGATGCATTTTCTGGGCTGCCACACTTCTCTAACAGGATCACTTTCCTTCATTCCCTAATGGAATTATCCTATTCACTCCAGTTTTACCAATCCTTTTCTGATGAGATCACATTCTTTCCTCCCACTGTGCCCTTCCTACATTTTTGTCAAGTCTCTCTTTTTCATATCTCTAAATTTATGAGTTTTTAGAGATCTGATACCCCACAGAACAATGACATGAGCTGCTAAATTCAGTATTCAAACTGTGCACCCCAGTTCTGGCCTTCAGCTTCCAGCCACAGCACTGAAAGAAGTTCTTAAATACCTTTGCCTCCTGCCAGGAGGAAAACACACCTCCCCAAACTGTTACTGATAATAGGTACTTCCACACCATAATCCAGTTATGTCCCAGCTTTATCTCAGTGATCTCCCTGACCTCAGCTGCAAGCCTCCAGTCAGTGGAAAACCTCACAGATTTTTCAAGTCAGGTGTTACTTTTCTCTTTTAAAAAAGACACCAACAACAATCAACCATCATTTTGTGCTGTAGTTTACAAAGGCAAGATTTAAGAGTGCTCATCTCCATTCACACCTTGAACACTCACACAGCAACAATGGTATTCTAAAAATAATTTCTGTTTAAAGTTCCACAACTGCTTTTGTTCCACATTTCATTGACTCCAGGGGAGTTTGGTTGTGATAGTTACTGTTTGAAATCACAACCTTAAGTAAAAGAGGCTCAAACTATCATGAAAAGAATTGTTCTGGAAGTTTTACTGTGCAAAAGAGTTGCCCTTAACTCACTGCTGATTACCAATCAAGGCACCACACTAATTATTTAATAATAATAATATATTAGCACTCTTGATAGAAGACATATTAAAGTCTTCAGTGCCTGAGTTTCTGTGTCAAAGTACTTATCCAAAGGATAGTAAATCACTTCTGGAAAGACAAAGTTGCTCACCTGAGGTTAAAAGAGAGTATTTCCAGTGAGTTTTTAGGAAGAAAGGGTTGAACTCTTTCTCCTCCCTCAACTGAAGCACAAGTTCAGGTTGTGCCTGTGACACCACTGTCTCCCCTTGTGCTGCACAGCTCAGGACCTCAGCTCTGGGTTGCTTTTCTTCTTGTTTATTCATTTGTATTAACAGAATTCTTCTCACTTGAGGCAAAAAAAGCATTTTTGCACCAATAACTGGAAGTGCTGGCCAAGCCAGCTTTGACATTTCTCACTCAAGCTGTTCTCTCCAAGCCCCTGCACTACCTGCCAAGTACCCAGAGCATCCTGAGCATTTGTCAGCCCCTCCTGCCTGCTGAATCCTTTCAGTTTCCTGACATCACTCTCCAAATTTGTTTGGAAAGCAGCACTGTGCAATCTCAATTATAAAGCAGAATAGCCTCAAAGTGTGATTTTGCACACAGGGTAGTGCTAAATCAAGAACCTGCTGGATGACAGGAGGTGCTCTCTGTTTATTTAAAAGGTACAGGGACAAGCACTAGATCTTCCTGCCTTTTAAGGTTGTGTTTGTAAGGCTGAGCAGTGAACTGCACCTTTGTGAGGCTCCAGCCCCTGAAGCTGATCTGGCACCTCAAGTACTGCATCACTTTAGGGGCTTCAGAGCTTTAATTTGAGTTGTGTAGCCAGATTTTATGGACTTTCCTCAGATCTACCAGTGGAAAGGGCCCTGTGTTAACACTGGGTGTGACTTTTATCAGATGGAGACCTCAGTATTGAGAGGGCAGCAACAGGAGGTATTGGTTAATTGGTTAATTGAGGGATCTGAGGCTCCAGTTGGCAATTTCTCACCTTAATGGTCCCTGATCAATCTTTTGTGGGCCACTGTCTGCTGGCCACAGGCACGAAGCAGCTGTGAGCATTAAAGGACTTGTCCCCATACAGCCACCATCCCTTATTGGCTTAAAGTGGGTTCTTCAATACACCAATATGTACAAGCACACAAATAACATTAAGTCAAAAAGTCAAAAGTCCAAGACTGAAACACAGGAATAAGAAGGAGGGGGAGGAAAACTCATTTAGAATTGTTTTTCCAGCTATCTTCTCCAAACTTTGACGAGCAGAATAATTTACAAAGGAAACTTAAACAGGAAAAAATCCCACTTTTTTCTGAGGAGAGAAAAAACACAAAACAAAACAATTCTGCTTCTCTTTCTAGGTAGACTTTTTCCCAAACAAACAACATGAATTTGCAAACTCTTTTGATCATCCTGAAGCTGCATGTGTAAGAGGTGATGTTTCAGCCAAAAGCATTCACTCACCTTTACTGCTGGCTCCAAAAGTAGATCTGCTTATCCTGCTGCACCTACACAAAAAGCACATCACTGCAATTTCAAGCAGCTCCTTTATCCTAGAGATGACCCTTAGCTTTTTAAGTTTCTAACCAAATTTTATGCAGCTCCAAATGCTGAGGATCCATAGATCTAACACTCGAGCCTAACTGCAGCATATACAGGTCTGACATATGCATTGCATTTCTTTCCAGGCTTGAAGACTACTTAACCACATTACTTCTGAGCTCTCAATCCCATTCCTCATCTGTAGTCAATCATATTTAAAAGTCCAGAAGAGGAAAGAAAAAATTGTCCTCATTATTTCCACACCATTTCTGTTACATAAAGCAATTGAGTCCTTGCTCCACACTCACATCCTGCCTTCACCTTTTCTCCCCCTTTTATAGGCCTGCGTAAGTGAAGAGGAGCCAGAGGATGGATAAACCTTGCACTCCACCAAAGGTGCTGCAGGAAACAGTCCCCTGGGGCCTGGATCTTTGGCAGAGGAAATGCAGGATGGTGAACTCCACTCCATTTTTTTGTTCCTTGTCTTCTTTTCAAACGCAATGAATGTACATCAAAGAATGGCCACACAGTTGGTTTTTAATCCTCCAAGTGCCCTGACGAACCTTTCCTACCACAGTCTGCTGGTACTGGCCCAGAAATGGCACAGGCATAAAGACCTCTGGCAGAACAAGTTCACCAAGAGCCTCTCTCAAGAGCTACAGCTGAAGTCGGAGCTGCTTCCTTGTGCCATGGATCCAGAAAGAAGGAAGCACTGCTTAACACCCTGGGACGTTTCATATCTTCTGTAGTTAGTTTCTTCCCCTTTTTCTGAACAGAGCCTAAATCCCCTAACACAACTTCACATCCTCCTTGCCTGTGGGGGCTCTTTACTCTTGAGTTATTAGGCATTGTTGGGTTCTAAGTTATAGATGAGACTTTTCCCTCCTTGGTCCCCACCCAGCCAGGCCCCCTTGCTCATTCTCTGTAGACATGGCAGTAGGCTTTTGTCCTGGAGCTCAGTGTTCTGTGGCCTGACTCCTGTAATGCTGAACAGCTGGAAACTACTACAGCCATCAGCTCTTTACTCAGCATGCAGCTTCACCCCGATCCAACCAGCCCCAGCCACTCTTGGAGCAGCTGTAGCTTACTCTGGGTCTGCCCAGCTACATTAAATTAACCCTGGTGTAGCTGAATCCTGCGGCAGGCCCTGGAAAAGGCCCAGTTCCTCATGGATCAGAGGTGGGTTTGCACCTGCCTTCTCCACCTAGAGCCACACCTGTTCCATGGTCACAGCCTGATGGAAGAGTCTCATTTGTGACAGGCTTTTTGAGGGGAGGGAAAGGGCTGAAGGGGGAATGCAAGTATAATTAAGTTGCATTAATAAGCTGCAGCAGTTGATTAAAAAGAAGAACAGAACCAAGTCAGTTTTGTTAGCTGTGTCTCCCAGCATGTTAAGTGTCAAAAGCAGAGGAGGAGCAGTTGTCAGCCAGCCCTGGTATTTTTGGGCTGATACTTCAAGTGCTGTTGTAATTCATTATTGTCTTGCCTAATTTGTTTGGGATTAATTGGCATTTTTTGAGAAATGCTTTTCAGAAGGGTCAAGCTTGAAGCCATGCTAGGGAGAAGTGTGAGGGAAGAATTAAAAACAAAAATAAAAACATTAAGTGCTAAATCAAAGACAGAATGATGCAGCTTTTTTTTTTTTTTGTCTCATTCCACAGGACCCAGGAAGCAAAATCCTCTTTTATAAACCCAAATGTATAAGCACTGAGAAAGTATTTTTTGCTTCTGTGCAACTTCTATTCCAGATACCCAAACATCCTGAGTTCTGCTTGGGTGCAGCTGCAAGTAAAAATGTTATTTTCTGTAGGAAGTTTTTTCCCTTATTTTAGGCACCAAAATCCACAGCTTCTGACTAAGCAAAACAGACAACTAGTTTCATCCTGGTTTAATACCTCAAAGAAAAAAGCTCAACCCTGACAGGTCAGCATGACAAAAGACAAGTACCTCCCTTATTAGTAATATTGTGTCACTACCAAATTAAAAAACACCAGTGAAACACAAGCTACTCCCCATTTTGAGATCACACACAGCAGTGTGCACACAGAATTCTTTCTCCACCTCTCCTTTATTCACTTTCTTTATGGATCACACTCATTCCTGTCTGCCCACCTGATGTTCCCTGGAGAGGCAGAAAAACAAAAAGGAGAAGAATACACATCCTCTATTCAAGGAGATTTTCCCAGGAAAGTCTGCATTTGTTTGGGGCTTTTCAAATTAATCTTTCCTTTTCTCATTAAGCACTGACTTCACACATTTTGGGTTTAATATGATTTCTTTTCCTCAGAAGAGAGTATTATCAATCAGATACCAGCAGTCTTTGTCAGCCTTGTTTGGGAGCAATCAAAATTCAGCATAGATGGTGGAAAAAGCACAGTTTCAGCTCTGAATACCTGAAACATTTTACTGGGAATTACAGGAAGCAATTCCTCTAGATGGTAAGAGGAGGGAATTTCTGGAATTGAGGTCTACATGTTTTTTACACTACACCTCTCCAACTGACCAAGCTCTAATGCCACTTTTACCAATTAAACTGATCAAAACCCCTTGCCAAGCACTCTAAAGAGATAAAGCATCAAACTCTGCACTTAACAGCATTGCCCCTTGGCTTTCATACACACTGGTAAAGATCACTGAAATAAAAGTGTGATGACTGAGTCACTTCAGAACTACCACTCAGTTGCCTGTGTTCATTGTAGCATAAAGCACCAATTAACAGAAGTAAAATAAACACCAATTCCCATATTCAGGTAAGCCTGTAATAATGCAGTATCAATGACTGCCATTCATCATAAGAAAAAAAAAAAATCGGTCTGAGAAGAAACAAAGCTACCAAGGGTCATATTCCACACTTAATTATCTCCTCCAGGTTTCATTAGCAGAGCCATTCCTCCTCATTCCTCCTGAGAACTCCTCCCAGGGTCTGCTTGTGCTAGACTCACTCTGAGTACCTCAAGGTGACAGAGTGACTGTGCTCTGTGAGGGCAGGGACTGCCACCGTTCCACCCCACCCCATCCCCAGCGTGATCCAGGAGCAGCTGAAGGCGGTGGGTTCCCTTATCTCCAGTTTCGGAGTGCCCTCTGTTGGGGACAGACATCGCTGGAGATGCTTCTCAAAGAACAGCGTGGTACCTGGTTCTGAAGGGACATTTCCCTGCAGGAAAACAAACCAGCACCTCCCTGTTCCTGGGGTGGAAAAGCCATCCACCATTTTCACACTGTTCAACAGGAGAAGCCCCAGAAATAGTTGGTGCAGTTCCAGCCTCGCTTAGGTTCCAGTCACACTCAGGTGAGTTTGGAGGAAATAACACTACTCCAGCACTGAGCTGGTGTTTTGCCTTCTCAGATTAGCACATCTATTTAAACTATAAGTTTTTGCTGTATTTATAGAGGCAAAACAAAGCCAATGATATCCTGAACCCAGACAAGTCCTAATTTGGCATGGTGGTGACATTCTGTTCCCTAGGAAAGCTGCTGTCTGGCAGAGACCCAACCAATTCCTCCAAGAGTTGCAGAGTTTAAACCACTCAAGCTGTAATTTCTCTCATCTTTGTCAAGAACTGTGCTAATATTCCCTTCTTCTGAAGGCAGGGATGAAGAGAGCTGCCCTCCCATGGGATCCACAGATAACTGACACGTTAAAGTGACTCATAGGCAAGCCCCCAAGCTGTTTAGTAACCAGAGCTGGAACCAAAGGGAAGCAGTTCCAGAACCACAAATACACTAAAAAGAGCCACCTACCAAAGCCCTACAAAGAGTTCAGATCAGAATTATTCTGCATTTGCACAGTTTCATGTATCAGATCCTTATTCTCTCCTTCATCCTTATCCCTTCTTTTGCAGTTTGAAAGACTTTTGAGGAGCCAAATTCTTCCCTGTGAGGGTGGTGAGGCCCTGGCACAGGGAAGTTGTGGCTGCCCCATCCCTGGAAATATCCAAAGCCAGGTTGGATGGGGCTTGGAGCAGCCTGGGATAGTGGAAGGTGTCCCCGCCCATGGCAGGAGGTTGGAATGAGATGAATTTTCAGGTCCCTTCCCAACCAAACCATTCTAAGGCTCTACAACCCACATGTTGATTGGTAAATCCCAAAGGACACTAATGGATGGTAAGAACAGCTGCTTTTGTTACTCATGTCCATGTAGCACTGAAGGACAGATGTGATTTACAACCTGATGTCACTCCAACATCTTAGGACACCACCACACCCCTCCCCCAGTAGGGAATTGTACTAGAATCAGATACTCAGACCTCTAAGTTAAATAAAGGAAAAATTTTATTCCATGAAAAAGAACGGTTTAATTTTAAAAATGTATTTCCTTTCCCTTCACTTAACAAGGGATTGTGTGGATGAAACTTACTCTTTGGCTACATGATAGAATATTTCATTTTAAGTAAGAATCACCAGTTTAGTCAGCAAATGGTTATTCTAAAAAGGTATGTTTCCAGAGCTGTTTTCCAGCAGGATAATACCCAACAGCCAGGGAAGAGCTCCATAAGAAGCTTCCAGGAGACCATCCAGTGACCCTGAGCACAGAGCCTTCCACCAGGGGAGGTCAGCTGAGAGCAGAGAGCTTGGAGAGTTAGGCCAGACTTTTCCACTTAGTTATGCAAATTTGAGTATTACTGAAACGTTTCATCAGTTGTTGAAAAATTCAACAAAAAGGGGAGAAAAAAGAAAGACAGCAAAAAGGGGAGAAAAAGGTAGGTTCTCCCTCCCCCACAATACATTGTTGCTGAGCATTCTAGTCCCAATGGAATGCATTTGGTACAAAAAATACTCCCATTTTCAATCAAACTTCCTGAAGGAATCCCTAGCAGAATAATCTCTAGACAACTGCTAAGTGAGTGAGAAAGAACCAGAGAGTCTGCTGAAAACAGTCTTTGATTTCAACACAGAGCAAAGATTCACTTGAGAACACAAAAATGTGGAGAAGGAGAATCTCTGCCAATAAAAGCCTCATTATGGAGGACAAAAGAACCTAGCAGAGTTTTCCTGGAGCAGGCCTAAAGCAAGATCAAACCAGCAGTTCTTCCTAGAGACACTGTGCATGGGAGACACATTCAGTGAGTTTTTACACTTATGCCAAGCTACCCTGCAAATAAGATTGCTCCAGCAAACTATTTACTTATTTTCTCCCTCTGCTGAGTTATCCATGAGTTGTATGGACTTATCTTTCCCCTTGGGTGCACCATGGCTCAGGACATGAAGGCTCTCACACTGCCCTGGATGACAGCTCTGCAGATGGGACACAGCCTCAAATTGAGGGCACATTCTTCACAAGCTACCAGGTGGCCACAGGGCACAAACACAACAGACACATCTTTGTCCATGCACACTTTGCACATCCTCTCCTCTTGCAGGCGGCGGAGCTGCTCTTCTGTGCTCAGCTGAGACTCACCTTTACCAAAAAAAAGAAAAAAATAAAACAAAAGCCCAAACTGTTAGTGTTTTGTCACAGCTCCAGAGTGCCAGTTGTGACAGCTTAGCAAGTCACACTGCAACTTGCCCATTGTTTTTCAGAGACTATGAAGATGGTAAAAGTACCTCTCAGGCAAGTTTCATTTAAGCAGAAAAACTACAGCTATTGTAGACTGGCTTATCTACACAAGGTTCAATTTATCTACACTCACTGGACTGAGCAGGGACACAGATCAACAGCATTTACTCTGGTACATAAATTATCCCCATAAATCGGATTTTTTTGTAACATCTGCTTCACAGGGGCACTCCAATCCCTGAATAAGGGTTCCTATGCTCAGGTGCCACTCAAACTAGCACACAGTCCCCTTCAAAATTAAAAAAATGAGTTAGTATAATGACTACTGATACCATTATTCTAGAACTCCTCCCAATTATGCTTAAGCTCAGTTTCCCACACTGCCAGCCCAGAGCACCTGATTCCTTCTGCTGCACAGATCGCATTTCTTGTCTTGATGTTCCAGTCTCTCTCTGAACAGCACCTGTACAACCAGAAAAGATGGTATTCAATGCTACCTCCTTTATCCATCTCCTGACAGTGCTGTGTGAAAAGAAGAAATACCCTGGACCTCAGAAGCATTTGGTTAAAAATTTCTTAACTCAGCCTGGCATGGCTGATGTTCTCTGGTGCTTCAGTAGCTACTTAAATTCACCTCCTTGCCCAGGCCTGTCTGTCCACATCACATTCTCTCCTCAGAGGTGGTTTATCTATCACATCAGATGGTCATTCCAGCTGCTGTGCTACTATTTAATCAAAATTTCAGTTTTGTGGAATTTTTTCCTTGTTAGCTACAGAAATGGCAGACCATGCTGTAGAGGCAGGAGCTTTGGGACTGCATCTTCAAGTAAGCTTTACTTGGGAAACAGACTTCACAAAACAGATAACACAAGACAGAAGTTAAGGAAGATATGGATTATCCAGACAAGAACTACAGCTATTTCTAAACAGGTTATTGATTCCAATTTTAAATAGGCTTGGAGTGATCATCCATCCTAGGAGCTTTGCTTCAGACAACTGCCTCTGCCCGGATCAGCTGTGAATTTGTGCACAAGCCTGCACATCATGGAGCACTAGTTACTGCAGGTCTGAGGGCAGCAGGAAACACCAAGGACATCCCCACCACAGCCCAGTGCAGGCAGATACAGCCACTGACATCCCAGCAACCACAGCTGCCCCAGGTTTCTTCAACTCAGAACCTCATTGCTCAGGCTCCCAAGGAAAGGCAGGCTTGGGGGCATTACCCCTCAATTCCAGAGTGAAGGCAGACCCTCAGGACACTCCCAGCAGTGCTCCAGGTGCAGTGAGGAAGAGGTTAAACATGCCCCAAGCCCAGCTGTGAGTCAGGCCTACCTCTCCTTCCTCCTGCACTGCTGCTGGCCCCCCAGCCTGACTGCAGCAGGTCTGAAATCAGCTCAGACTCAGACAGGTAGGAAGTCCCAGTCAGCATAAATTTATTCTCTACCAGGTTTGCCACCCAGGTGGGGTCAAAGCCCATCTGCACGACATTCTGCACTATGAAACTCTGATCCTCAGAAGGATGAGCCAGCAAATCCCAGTCTCTCAGAGGATCTGTAAAGCAGTGAACAGGTACTTTACCAAGAGGCAGAGCTTTGGGCAAAAAGTGTGCCATTTCTTGAAGGTGTTCTACATAAAATGGCATTAATATATCCTAGAACACTCCTCAAGCTATCCACTTAGCTAGATTAACTTCCACATTTATTTTTTACTTCAAATCATAACTCACAAGGAAGTTAATCAAAGCCAATTTCATAAAAGCCCAGACACTTACTTTGGATGGTTTATTTCACTTTATCAGTGAACAGTCTCCTGTGTTTGGCATCACTCCAGAATCCTTATCTCTCTTTTCACATCCCAGAACAGAAGCCTCAGAACTGCTTTCATGAGCATCAAGTAGAACATCCCAATTGAAGCCTCTCCTACCTCAGCCATTCATCAGTAACAACAGAAGCAGGAAATTCAGCTGGCAGTCTCTTCAAAGGCTCAAATCTTGTTTAAGCTTATGGGAGCCAAACTTCACCTACTTACATTTCTGGGAGCAACTGATAAATGGGAATAAATCCCAGGAACAACATTTTCATGAACATCTAGACCTTCTACTGTACTCTGGTTTCTTATAAAGCATGTTTAAAATGTTGTAGTGAAGAGCTTTACAGACAGACATCAACAGCAAGAGCATCAAAAGCCAAAGGTAAGCACTCAAAACTCACATGATCATCCAGACTAGATAAGTGTTTCTGGCCTTTGCCTAAGAGGTCTCACAAGAACAAGTAATTTTGTTTCTTGAGCTAGGGACCATTTCCTAAAACTGAAGTCAAACACTTCTAGAATGTCAAAACATCTCACAAGCACCATGTCTACAGAGGGCAGAGCAGCTGAGGTGGGCTGGTGGATCTCAGACTACACCATGTTCACCAGAAGATAAAACACCATGGAATTACAGCACTGACCTTGGGAGGGAGAGGAGTCCTGCTCAGTCTGATCCCAGGAATGTCTCTGAAAATGATACAAAAAGAGGAGCATGTGTTTAAAACTCTCCCATCTACCAAACCTAACCCACTACACACAAAATGTTCACGACTCACTGGAGCCAGCAGGGTGCTAGAAGAGGTTGCCTGAACACTGTTAACAAATTCTCTCCCCCTTGAGTGCAGTAAAAATTCACACCTATGAGCAGAAAAGTTGAAATACATTAGTACAGGATCTCCCAAGTGAAAGTACCAGTTTGAAATTTAGAAGCAAAGGGTGTTATGGGCAATGAGCAAACCTCTATATGTCCATTAAAGACAGGGTATCAGGTGTTTCACCTGCCCACCTCTTGCACAAAGGCTGACAGTAAGAGGATCATAATCCCTCCCCTTTAATTCAGTCTTCATTTTGGCCCAAGATGAGCTCAGTTGTAACATGCTTTAGAATAGACCACAGAGACTGTGATGAGAGAGCAGTTCACAGAAACAAGAACTGCTGCAGAAACTTAAGGCTTACAATACATTTCTTCTTGTACCTAGAGTAGGAGTAATGAAAGCTCTTCTTTGATGCCAAAGAAAGTTATTTTAATTGAACTCTTAGATGGTGAACTCTAGGTCAAATTAGAGAACCTCAGATCTGAACTGTGCCATTCCATCTGAGCTTGAACATTTTATTTTGCTTTTAAGGTGAGAGGATATAAACATTGCTATCCTATGAAAGAAAAGTATCAGTGTGAAATGCACGACCTATCTTTTGGGGTATTTGTTAACCAAGACTGACTTACTCTGGGTACCATTTGGCATGTTCCCTCCAAGGATCATCTCCAAAGGACCAGCTCCTCACACCTCCATCACAGTAAAAACACCTCACTACATCTCCTCGTCCTGAAAGGGAGAGCAAGAGATTATTTGATACCTGAGACACTACATGCCCTACACTAACCCTGGGTGAGACTCAGCACAAAACACAGGCTTTGGACAGAAGAGATGAACACATGACAATTTACTAACACAGTGCACATTGTACAGGGGCAGGAACTCAGTCTGAGCTCCCAGAGCTGGCTGAGATGATTCCAGAAGGGGATCACAAGCTAACAGGCAGCATCTATGGGAGCAGCTGAGCTCCCATGCACAACCCCCCCGCCAATCCCCCTGCCTGCCTTTGGAGCAGGGCTGTAATTAGTTACACCTGTGAACACACTTTGCTCACTAACCACAGTCTGCCACAGTGCAAATATTTCCTCTGGCTGGTCAATTCAGAGAGGACTATTTCTTCAAACCTGTTACCTAACCAGCAAAGCATTCTCAAAGGGAAAGAATAACATTATATTGATATATTCACATGCATGTGATTACAAGAAATATTGCCAATTTCCTGCAACAAAAAAAAAAGTATCTGATTTCTGTATTTCAAATGAAGAGTCCCTAGAGAAACAAGACACAGCAACAGCCAGAGGGGCTGACTCCATACAGCTGTCACTCAAGTTTGGGGTTTTGAGAAGAAAAGGCTTCAGTGCAAGACACAATCTGTCCAAAACAGGACACACCAAGCAAGCTCCTCAAGTCCTTTTAGAAGTGCAAGGAATAAATACACTCAATGGATATTAAAGCACACACTTTTCTGTCCATAAAACATCTGTTTAAAACACATCACCTTTTCCTCTCCTGCTGGCAAGGAGGGATTTACTAGTGAACCCCTCAGTACCCAAACAGGAGTTAAATGTTGAAACAAATTCTGCACAAGCAGCAAGAGAAACAGCAGAGGCAGAAGGAAGGATGTGGTTTTTAACTAAAATACACGTACACACAGGTATTTGTAAGAGCAATAAAACAGTGAAACTTTCAAAAGTTAGCTCGAATAAGAGTTAAGAACATTTCCCCAGAGTACCTACCTGTGTAAAAGAACCCTGCTCTAGCCAGTTGCTCTGGATGCATGCTGGAATTTTGCGGCCAGTTCTCAAATGTAGACAATCTCATCTCCTCTGTCACCATCTCGGGGTACTCTGGCTCGTTGGGCAGGGCTGTCTCCTCACTGACTATCCCCTGCAAGACACTCAGGAACTGCCCATCCACAGTGTCAAAGATCTCCTGCAGGGACAGCATCTCCTGGTTCCCAACATCCTCACCACGGACGTATTTACAGGAAGGGAAGAAATTCAGGTGCTCTATTATGGGGCAATCACCAGGTCTCCAATCCTTCAGGACACCACCACAGCAGAAACACTGCACTTCATCCCCGGGGCCCACGTAGAAAAATCCAGCCTCCACCAGGTCCCGGGCAGACACAGGGGCAGTGCGGGGCCAGTGCTGGAAAGTCCTCAGCCTCCTGGCCACGCTCCTCATGCTGGAATCGAAGAGCCGGCAGCGAGCAGCCCTGGGCTGAGGCTGCTCTGCTGGTACTGCATCCCCCATGGCCGTGCTCTGCAAGAGAGGATGGGAGAGCCCAGAGCAGTCAGCTGCACTCCCAGCCCCAGGCAGCACTCACCCCACGGTATTATTCCTCGTCCCCATGCACATTCCAGAAAGCTCCTGCTCACAACAAAGCCCAGCTCGTTTCGGAATGGCAGCCCAGTCACTGATCTGGTGTTTCTGTACTTGCTGTTAAACTTTTGCTGAGCCTTCACTGGTGTCTGACAGGAAGAGTCCAGTGCTTTCCAAGGCCCTCTGCCAATTTACAGGAAAGATGGAACAGACAGGGGAGGGCAAAACCTGTGCTGCCTCCCAAGCTGAACCAAGCCAGCCTTTGGCACCTGATCTGCAAGACAGATCCCCAGCCATTTTACTAAGCCTTTAAACTAGCATGAAAAAGGCTCTGCTTTTTATTCCCTAAACCAGGCACGTTATAACAAAACACAGAACAGCCACACCCAAACAAATAATGTCTTGATTTCCCATTTACAGCCAAACACCACACAAAACATCACATTTCTCATGTTTTTATTGTCATGATTCTTAAGCAATGATTACCTAGAAATAGCTCTATAAAAGAGAACTTGTCCAAACCATGGCCTAAAATAATTAGGTACAGTTTCTATGATGTGATGCTCTTAAATCAAGGATTTTCTAGTTTCTGTCATATTCTGCCTGTGCTACTTCTGTGCAAGAGGAAAATTAAATAAGCTACCAAGTGCTTGATTCTCCAAGCTCTCACCCTGCTTAAGGTAACAGCCCTTCCCTGGGTGATTAAGCTGAACTGCAACTCAGGCACTGCTTCCAACACTTTCCCTATGGTTGGCAAAGACACTTTCAAAAGGCCCTACAATGACACAGCTGAGAACCAGGAACAATTTTATTCCTTTGGAGAGAAGTCCCTACACAATGTGACTAAGTGAAAGGTGCAATCAACCCCCTTTTTTAAAATTAAGGGCCCTCCAAATCCCTTCCCCACCCAACCCAATAGGTGCAAGTGCAACTTCCTATTTACTGGTTATCAGGGTTAAGCATTATTACAGCACAGCCCCCAAAATGTCACACAGGAAAATGTTAAATCAAGGGAAAAAAATATAAATAGACACTTTTAAAAGGTACTATTTTTCGAGGCTGTACAGCACATTAAAATAACAGATAACTACAGCAGTGCACAGTAAAATACAAACAAGTGGAGACCACAGATGCAGCAGCTACTCTGCAGCAAACACCATCACAGAGACTCTGAGGAGGCTTAAGAAACACAGGCCAGTAGCATCTCTGAAGAACTGTTTCTCTTAATTAAGGGCTGCAGCACATTAAGGGAGGAAAAAGAGCTTACAGGTAATTTTAGTCACAAAACCCATAGCTGTCCTCCATAGGTATTACACATTTAGTGAAATTTTAAAAGCAGAATCAAGCTTACTCAACCACATGCCTCTCATAATAAAAGGCAGCAAGGAAGAGAAAGTTCATTAGCAATGAGAATTCTCTTCTATAAAGACAGAGACAGAAACCAGGGCTGGAAGAAAAGGCTCTAGAAATCTCTTTCAGGAACTGTGCTTTCTTTAATACAATAAAGAAGCTACTCAAGAACTATGTCACTAGGATAAGGAGAAGTCCATAGAGAAGGCAAGCTCCGAGGCCATTAGTCACTGAGGCCCAGCAGAACCTGCAAGCTAAGCAGACTGAGGAGAGGCAGATTGTTTGCCTTCACAGCAGATTTTTCTCCCAGAACACAGAAGCTTGTTCATCAGGCACAGCTCCACAATCCATGCTGCTCTCATCTTGAGCCTTAACAAAGCAAAAGCTGTAACTCTTAAGCTGCAATAAATTTTGGGTTTCATAGAGATGATGGCCAGATGAGTTTAGCCTTCCTCCACCTAGAAAGCACTTGAAAGCAAGCTTCACAGATTTTGCTTTGTCTTCATAAAGAAAATTATTTCTTCTACAAAAGACTTTTTTAATAAGAGGTGCAACATAGGAGAATATATTTATCTTTTGCTTATTAAGAAGCCTGTTATGGTTTACCTGCATATTCACATACTCTGCAGAAGACTCATTAACTCTGCTAATGAGACTCCCCAAACCAAGTCAAAATTTTACATAGCTGTAACACCACTAAAAACCAATATTCTACCACAAGCCACTACTTACATAGGAATAACAAAGCCAAAACAACATTAGAGCTCATACCAGCAATTAGCACAATAAAAATATTCCTTAAAAAAACCCCCAACTTTACCTGAAACATGTTAACTAAACCCCAGAAAGCTTCCATAATTTAAAAGTCTCTCAACACCACAAACTTCACACAAAAATCTTCTCTCCTCAGATGTCCCTCCCAAAGCAGAAACACTCCCAAGGAGTAAGTGAGCCCACCTGCCTCAGAAGCCATTTATAATGCTTAGTTGCCCCCAATTGGTTGGGATGGGCTGAAGTTCTCTATTGGCTAATGAGTCCAAGTTTCATCCTTATAAAAAGGAGTCACAAGGCAAAGTTAAGCTCAAATTTTCTCCAGAAAATCTTGTTAAAACCTAGTCTAGTGCCAGGTGTGACATCCTGACTCCTATGATTTAATGGCTGTCACATCCCTGTTTTGCTGTGACTCTATTAACAGTATTTCTGTATCTTTTTCAGCTTGTTTTCACATGTGTTTTGCACCTTACATTTCTTAAGAAAATGTACTGTAAAATTAGCAGATAAATAGCAACAAGAATTTTCTCCAGACAGCTTGAACAGATTGCATTGCCTTTACTTTGGGAATCAAGTCTTTTTCTCCAATTGCATCTTCACAACTTGAAATCCTTTTATTCCTTTGCCTTCCTGTGGTCACAGTTCCGCAAAATGGAAGATTTTAAGGACAGTTTTGAAAGGTGCAATTACTTGAAAATGTGTTTTCCTTTACCACTGCCTGAGAAGATCATAAAGCTTCTTCTAAACTCTTGACAAATTATCAGTTCTCCATATAAACATAAGAACAGAGGTGGTTCATGTTTCTTAGAAATGATAAATTAGCATTTTTCTTTTAATAAAAAGATCCAGAGTCTTTTTTTTTACAGGCAAGCCCATACAATCATTCTCATTAAAAAGAAGTGTTGGGTTTTTTGCTAATTAAATACTCGTTAATGGAAGCCCCTGAGCAGTAGAGGGCAGTGCTTTTATATGACATTTACAGAATGCTGTAACAAGAGAATGTGCTGGGGAGGTTTGTCCTTAGTGAATTTCTCTGTAATAAAATACATATAAATATAATTGAACATTATCTTCCACTCCGTGGGTCCGGTCCTTTCTAAGTCTAGGCTGAATTTTGAAGAATGCATCCTAAAAATCCAAAGGACAGAGTTAATAAAATCCCTCCTGCAGAGGCTGCTTGGGGTCTGCTGATGGGTTGTAGCAAATCACCTGTTAATCAATAAGAGTGATTGATAATTCCGATTTTATAAATATTTTATTTTATGACCTCATCTTCTACTGCTTGTAACCACCTGGCTTCTCAAAGGTGTGCACAGTTCCACCTGTTTTAGGGGAAGCTCCAGCCTGATTGTTAAAGAGGGAAAAGCTGTATAAATCTCAGAGGAGCTCAAAAGCAGCTTCTAAGTTAATTGACAACATTGGTCTGTTTCTGGCAGTGGTTATTTGTTTTGGGTTTTTTTCTTGTATACATAACATTCTTCCATCATAAAAACTTCAGGACAGGTTTAAGGTTGATTATCTGTGGGGATACACCCGTGTAGTTTTGGGGGGAACATTTCACCAACAGAGGAAAGCTGAGGAGGACCAGTGAGATGACTGCAGTAGAAGAAGATGAAATGACTCCAAGTGTGGTGCTGAGAGCAAGTAAAAACAAGTCACCATGTATAAATGATAGGGGTTTATTTTAGCACATCAAAATTTGGAAAGCAAATAACATACTCAGTAATCTGTTGTATGCAACTTATACTGATCTCTTTTAGCAAGTCATACGTTTTCAGTTTCTTTTCAGAGCATTACGATGTCCTACTGAACTTCTGAATGCTTCTTAAAATGAGGAGTGTCATGAGCTAGTGATAAACATGTGGGAATCAGTAAACATCAATCAGGAGTCCAGGACAGATCAGTGATAATGATCAACACTGCCATCACTAGACAGTGATTGGAAACACTCGATGAAGAAAGTAATATAAACATAATTAATCAAAAATCTGCTTGCTATTATCAACCTGATTTGGAATGAAAACAATCAATAAATACAAGGGCCAGAATATATTTGGAGACAGCATAATGAAGAGCTTGAAAGCACTGAAGTAACTGGAGCCCCTGGAAAAACTCCAGCAGAATTCAGCATCTCCACCCTCGAGGTGCTACCCAGCTGTAGGGGGCTGAAGCTGTTCTGTGTGGCTTAGCTCAGAGTAGACTATTGTGCTTTCATCAATAAATTAAGAGTTTACTGAGGAAAGAGGCTTTTATAACAGGAGGAAAAAAAGGTATCAGTTGGCATTGGTGAAGAAATGAAGAGGCTGGAACACAAAAGGAGACACTATAGCTTGTCACTGCAACTGATGTGTAAAGGGATTGGGTATCGAGCAAATTTATGGCATGGTTCCCATTCCCACTTGCTCAGATGTTAGCCACTATTAAGATGTGGATCCATTTTTCAGAATAAACCATTCAGACCCTGTGATGTAACTGCTTTGCAGCCTGAAGCAGAGTAGACAAAATCATTATAGCTGAAGCCCTAGACATAGATGACTGCAGCTGTTTCTCCATTTAGGGCCTCTCTTTTCCTCTTCTGGCTGCCTTTTCCTTGCATGTTGTCCTCCCCCTTCCTTCCCCTGAAGGACCTGCTGGTCTGGTCCTGCAGAGCAGCACCTGCACTGCTGCTCTCTGGGGAGCTCCTGCCACAGGAACACCCGGGAGGAGCCCATCTGCTCAGCTGCCTCCCAGGGCAGCCCTGAGGGACCAAAGCACACTGCTGGATGTTGACACACAGCTCCACTGCATCCCTGAAACAAATTCACTGCAGACAGGAAACAGGATCCAACTCAGTGAATAGTGACAAAGCACCCTGAAAAGTGACTGGTCACCCCTGGGACAAACACAAAGCCATTTCCTCAGGGCAGGGCAAAGCTCAGAAGCCTCACTTTGCTGTTTCATGCTGCTCAAGTTTTTCTTTTCCCATAAAAAGTTCTGCCATACATCTACAGCAGTCTTCTCTGCCTTTCAACAGCTTCCTCACTGCAGTTCTGCACCTCAGCGGACTTTTCAATAATAACAAAAAAAATTTAACACATTAATAATAATAAATGGTTTATTTCTCCATACATTAACAATCATTCATTCAGGAAGCCTGGAAAATGTTGCTATGAAGTAAATCATAGAATCCCAGCATGGTTTGGGTTGGGACCTTAAAGTTCATCTCATTGCAACCTCTGCCATGGGCAGGGACACCTTCCATTATCCCAGGCTGCTCCAACCCCCATCCAATCTGGCCTTGGACACTACCAGGGATGGGGCAGCCACAGCTTCACTGGGTAATCTGTGCCAGGGCCCCAGCACTATCTGAGTAAAGAACTTCTTCCTAATATCAAACTTAAACCTCTCCTCTTTTAGTTTAAAGCCGTTCTCCCTTATCCTATCACTGCATGCTCTTGTAAAATGTACAATTACTGTACGTAGAGACTGCTGGAACTAACGCACAGGTGAGTAACAAATACCTGTTTTGTGAAGTGACTTCCTAGGGATTCAAATCTTTTCATCTCCTGCCCCAATTCTTTCCCCTGGCCCCCACTACTATGGCATTTGATTGCCTCAAAACTTTAGGTATTGTAATAGTTAGGAATAGCTAAATGTATCTTGCAACGTGATTCATGAAAGTGCTTCAAATCAAATCCTATTAATAACCCAGCCCACAGAACAGAACACAGTACATATGAAAAGGAAAATCTGCAAAGCACAGCAGATACTCAAAAAATCAGTAGAGGAACTGGCCTTAAAATCTAAAAAACTTCATGGTTTCAGTGTCCAGCCTATTATAAAAAATATTTCTGCTATTGAAGAGTGGGTTGACCACTGTTCACTTCTTTTTCAAAGGAAAGTGTTTGTAGAAAATAGCTTCTCTTTTATTTTTCTAAATGTCTTTTGGAGCTGAAAAATGTGAGTTTCTTTTTCAATGATTATTTTTTCTCTTTATTCAGTTTTCTAGCCCTTCTTGCCCTTGCCAGTGAACCCAATAATCATGAGGGAAAAAAAAGAAATGAAGAGCAACCCCAAACCCCATCCATTATTTGTTGTCTTTTTTTGTTTCCCATAACATTCTGAATACTTGAAAAAAAATCTGTAAAAATTCACTGCTGCTGCAAATTGAACGAACTATTTTCAGTTTTCAGCAGATCAACAATCCAGTGATCCAAAGAGCATGCAGAGTGCTCAGAGGCCTGAGCAGCAGCACAGGGACTGGGAATACAAATTAAAATTTGAGGAGGAAAACCATAGGGCTAAGTACATTCCCACTGTGAGTATGGAAAATAAAAATTATATTCCT
Organism: Ploceus nigricollis; assembly: GCA_013399945.1. Classification (NCBI taxonomy): domain Eukaryota; kingdom Metazoa; phylum Chordata; class Aves; order Passeriformes; family Ploceidae; genus Ploceus; species Ploceus nigricollis. The sequence goes on along the minus strand of VXBC01012261.1, from coordinate 3,327 downwards.
TTGCTTTTTTCCTTCCTAAGTAACACCTGGTAGGTTTCCCCAAAGATGAATTGCACCTCTTCCTCTCCCTCTGACTGACCTTGATCATTTCCCAATTCCTTCTGATTCTGACATGGAGGAGCCTCACATTTGGGCTCTATTCCCTTTACCTCCTCCAAGCCAGGAGGTAGAGAAGCAGAAGACCTGGAGTATCGAGTAAAATGAGTGGCATTGCAACTCCAAATTATTCACATATAAAACTAACAGCTCCTCAGAAGAGATTCTTACCCACTTGTGGCCACAGTTCCACCATTCAGCCATTAAATTACCTGTAAAGAAGAATTTGTCAGGCATTGTTGTGATTCTAATGGAGCTCATCCTACTCTATAATTGGCAGAAAATCAGCCATCAAGAATCACAGAACATCTGATTTTCCAATTAAATCCTGCTATAGTTTGGACTGTGTTTTTATTGCAGAGAATGTGCCTGGCTGCCTGAATATTGCTTGGGCAACAGGCAGAAAGATCTATTCTTGAGCTATTCACACTACAATCATCTGCTTTTCTCCATGCAAATTGGCTTGGAATGAGTTTATTTTGTCCCTGTATCAATAATCAATAGCAAGACTAAAAGATGAGGAAGAAAGTAACTGCAAAGAGCTGAAGGGAAAAATGCACAATAAAGTAACCAAAGACAGACTGACCTTACAATTTCATGGAAACCCCAGGACAGCAGCAAGAAGGAGTTGCCAAGGATGAAGATCAAGAGGGAGACAGAGGAGAATCCCTGTGTTCAGTCATTGCTTCCTTGCCACAGCTTTCCAAGGAATTTGTCTTGCAGGGAACAGCATGTGTGATGCTGATGTCAGATGGGATCTGTTCACAGGCCACACTCTCTGCATATGATTTCCCTCCTCATGTTTTCACAAACAATGTGTCAGTGACATGAGAAACAGGAGAGGAGAACAGATACAATTTCTCTGTGTGTCTGCTTCTATTTTTCACCCTAAAACGATGGAAGTGAATGCTGGATCCTTGGTTTGGGAACATTCCACAGGGGTGTAGGGTGCAGGAGGGAGATGATTCCATTATGGCAATATTTTATTTTCTTCCATGCTCATAACAGAGAGGGCTGCATAAAATTCCTGTAAAACCTGAATTAAAAACAAATAATAAAAACACCAACAAAAATATGCTGTAGCTTACACATGAACTCTTCTGAGATTTCAGAGAGTGTTAGCAAAGGAAGGAAAAGATAAGTACAACTTTTTCTTAAACTAGAAGAATACATTTCATTCAACTAAGACAGAACCAAACCCCATGCTTCCCCCTGGGTTACAGTGTTGCACTCGAAGAGTATCCTAAGTTATATAATACATATAAAAATATGAATATTGACTTATCCAAATCCTTCAACTGAGACTTTTCACCTTACTGGTTTTATTTCTAAAAGACTATGCACTTCTCAACGGATAGACAAGATCATTCTTAGCATTACCAGGAAGAAAAAAAAAATTCGGATTTTCCAAATGCAACAGAAAAAAAAAAATATTCCCACAAAGACTTAGATGTGTACATGCATGTACATCTGTGACATGCTGCCTTTGGTTCTAACCCAACAGGCACAGCCTAAGAGCCCCCTGTGCGTTGGGATGCTGAAGCAGAGAGAGCTCTAACATTCTGCCCACATCTCTCCTGGCGAGGATGATTCATAGTCACATCGTTTCTATATCGAGATGTGAACATACACAATCACATGGACTTCAGAGCAGTGCCCATCACCCAGGCACCCAGCCTTCCCTTCTCCTTCTGCACACATGTTCCTCTCTCCAGCCACACTGATCACTTTTTTTGTCCTGTTTCTTGAAGCTCTGCTCTTTGGACAGACTTTCCAGCTCACCCAGGGAGTGCCCACAGCAGGGATTTACTGACTTGCTCCGTAATTACACCGAAGGCAAACAGAATTGGAACAGGCCAGCTTGGACAGGGCTTGCAGCAACCTGGTCTAGTGGGAGCTGTCCCTGCCCACAGCAGGGACTGGAACAAGATGGTCTCTGAGGTGTCTTTCAACCTAAACCAGTCTGGGAAAATTAGCACTTTCTAGGAAAATACTAATTATTACTTGCTACCTAAGTCAAACAGAGAACCCAAAGCATGTCCAGGCGCTGAGGATTAAAGCACCACTCTTTCTTCCTTATCTCTGGCTGTCTGATCAGAGAAAGGGCAAAAGTGGACTCTTCATTTCAGATACTTATTAGAATGGTAAGTACAAACTCAAACTCACAGTTTACAAACATGTGAACACAGAGAAGACTCTGGTTTTAACTGCATCTAAAGGAAAGCATGATTGTGTTGTTCAGTGTATTACACAAAGACCAGAATTTGCCACTTTTACCCCCAAAATTAAGCATGGAAATGTTACAAGACTTTGTAACTAGTGGGACTTAGACCTGGACCCCGCTGAAATCAACATAAACTGGGCTAAGGGGCCCAAATTCCACCCAGGTACTGCAAAACAGCTGGAAGAGGAAAAAAAAAAATAATAATTAATCTGATAAAAACCCATGTTGAGGGTGGCTGCTGCCAGTGGTCAGACTGGCTGTGTGAGGGAAAGCGGGTCACCCAAAGCTCTTGGGTGAACCAGAACAGACTCCCCAGGAAAGTAATCACAGCACCGAGCCTGATGGAGCTCAAGGAGATTTGGACAATGCTCTCAGACACATGGTGGGATTGCTGGGGGTGTCCTGTGCCAGGACAGGAATTGGGCTTTGATGATCCTTGACAGTCTTAAGCTGCACCTGGGTGTCAGGAGGAATTTCTTCACAGAAAGAGTGATTAGACATTGGAAGGGGTGGCCCCACGGAGGCGGTGGAGTGGCCGTGACACTCAGTGCCCTGATGTAGCTAACCAGGGGCGCTGGGTATAGGTTGGACTTGATGGTTTCAGAGGTCTTTTCCAGCCTAAATCATTTGGTGATCCTGGGTCCCTTCCAGCTCAGGAAGCTCAGTGATTCTGTGAACCTGCACAGCCGAGCCTGTGGGCAAAAAGACTGAAGGAGGAACAGAATCAGAGAACATTCTGAGTTGGAAGAGACACACAAGGATCATCGAGTCCAATCCTGGCCCTGCACAGGACACCCAAGAATCCCTCCATGTGCCGTTATCCACGCTTATCTTGAGCTATCAGGCTCGGTGCTGTGACCACATCCCTGGGGAGCTGTTCTAGTGCCCGACCACCCTCTGGGCGAAGAACCCTTTCCTCCCGAGGAAGTCGCGCACAGCGATGAGCCGTGCCCTCAGACTGACGCTACCCAAGCCGGGCAGCCCGAGCGGGGCCGCGGGGCGGAGCC
>VXBC01012259.1:68324-86247 GCA_013399945.1 Ploceus nigricollis | reverse complement strand
AAAATCGTTTTCCATCCATTTTTTTTTTTTTTTTTCTGTAGCCATTAGAGAGGGAGTCTGTGCTACTACTCCCCCCTAGTGGCAATCTGAGTAGTTAAATCTTTCTTACCTTGCTGGGAACGTGGTGAAGTGCATGTCAGGTTTTCTTACCAAGATTATCTTCAACCATTCTTGAAACAGCTCGTATTCAAAATATTTTCAAGATTCATAAAGCTGCTGGTTATATCCACCATTATATATATATATCCATATTTTTCTCCATTAATGCCAAAGGTCTCTAAGATCTATGAATAAGCTTTTACATGCCTTAGATGGCCATGTAGAAAAGACAATCTATTTTTCCTCAGCAAAGGTCGTGGCTACACAGTATTGCAACCCTTGTACTGCATCTTACTTGTTGTCTAAAAAATGTGGTTTGCATTTTAAATTCCTTTTTTGCATCTTGTGTTCTGTGGCATCTCAAGAGGCTTAAAGTGCTACCCCGTGAAGTGCAAAAAATAAAGAGATCTACAAATATAAATATTTTCACAGTAAGGAGCATGTGATTGTAATCTCAAAGGATGTGCAATGGTAATACTAATTGATGGAGTGTATTTAAAGAAATTAGTGTCACTAAAAATGTATCTGTAAAACTAGAATTAGCTGTGCAAAAGGGTTTCTCAATAGCTTTAAAATAAAGCCATTTTTATCTCACCCTCTGGAGTTGTGCATTCAAAACACATAGTGAACACTCCATATCATTTAGCAGCCACCTCAACTACCTGTCTCCTTCTTCCCTCCTGTAATGAATTTACCTCACTGCAAAGTTAAGAACTGAAGGTGGCAGAACCAGAAGTAAGGCAATTCAGAAATTGTCTATCATTGTTCTTTACATTCATATTTAGATTTCTTATGATAATGACCAAGATGTCTACTCTTTTCACCATGTTCGCTTGACATTACGCACATCCAAATGCCAGTTAGGAGTCCTTGTGCGATCATTCCTCTAGCACTAATTTATAATCTAGTTTTTTCCAGTATTTCATTATCTGCTGCTCTTTTCTGTAGAGCACTCGACCTTATAGTATTTTATGTGAAGAAGAAAAAAAAGTAAAACAGTACAATTACCTCTACTCACTCATTTTACTTGAGAACCCTTTTTTTTTCTCTTTGACAGTTTTAATGAGGGTCTCTTTTGTAAGACATGATTCTGCAACTGCTGCTGTCTAAGCTACAACCATCCATTATCTTCATTATCTTTAAAATGTTTGGCTCCAAAGGAAAATATCAAACCAGAATATACATAAAGATAAGATTTAGTAGCCATGAATTGCCTTTTTGTTTTTTTTAAGGTCAATTTCTAGTGGCACATTTTGAGGTTGGATCTAAAACCCCATGTGCTGTATTTCACGTCTCTTCATATCTTTTCCTGAACAGATTACATGAGGATGATTTGAGGATTATTTTTTCTACCCTTACTTTACTTACCCTGAGTAAGTACCAGTGTAACAGTGAATATTTTTTTAAATCAGATGCCATAACCTGTATAGTTTCTACAATATTGAAAACACCAGTCTTTGGGCCAGTTCAGGTACAATTTGCATGAAGTGTATTTAAATAGAATGACATTACTATTTTTCAACTGAGACACTGTTGGATGAAAAAACATATTAATTGTTTTTATTCAAGATAAGAGTCTATTACTCTATATTATGGGTAAAGTTTCATTTTGTCCCTCAGGTGACAATTGTTATGTTGTAAGCTAGATAAAATGACTGTGTCAAAGAGTATAGAGATGCTTGCTTAGAGATGAATTTGGTTAAATACCTACTGAAAACAAATATTGTGCCATCTACAAATTCTCTTCTAGGCTTGCACAAACTGAACTTAGATCTACATCACAGAAGACATATAATCTTTATTTTTCATTGGTATTTATTCTTTATGAAATTTGGAAAGAAAATATAGCTAATCCAAATTTTCACAGGTGAAAAAATACCTTGTTAGTAACTGAAGGCTCGCCACAGCCTGTAAAAGGTGTCTAAGAATGTATATGAAGTATAAATTCATTACTATTGATAGATATATCTATCTTTCTTAGATTTTATATATATATATATACTATATACCTATGAAATATATATATCTTTCTGTGCATGTGTATGTATATACAACATAGGAATTTTGGACACCTCTAAGTGTAGCTTTGGCTGGTTTTCCTATTCAAGAAAGAGAGTTATCCTCCTCTGCTAAGTTAGTGGCTTTGTTGGCTGGCAAATGAAGAGGACAACAAAGAGTCCCACTCCTCCAAAATTAAAACTTTCTAGCTCTAAATTTATTTTATGGCCTTCCCACACCCAGCTCTCAAAAAATACAGTACTATTACTTCTAATGCTACTAGTAAAAGAAATAAGCAAATGAGTAAAAGAAATATAAAGAAAGAAGACCTTTTTCGTGTCTTTTTAAAATTACACTAAAGATAATATTGCAAAACCCATTTGCTGTCTTCGATACAGTAATCACAGAGCAGGAGTATCACTTTTACATGTCCTACCAATCAGAAATAGAAAATAGACAGCTGAGTACCACAAGCTCTCAACACAATTAAAGATGTAAAAACTAGAAGATGTAAAAACTAAAATTTTTCCATGATATTTAAATGTAAAATTTAGATGTAAAAACTAAAATTTTTCCATGATATTTAAAAACCATACCATGCCCTGCATGCATGCCACACTGCACACACTTCAGCGACAAGAGAAAAGCAGAATAGATATAGGAGATGTTACTTCAACCCTCATATTTATGGCGTTGGTCATGGTCAGCTGTGTACTAGTTATCAGTGGCTTCCAATAAAAATCACTTAGAAATTGGATCCCTATAACAATTTAAAATGGTGGCAAGTGAATCAAATTTCAGCCTGGGAAACAAGAAACTAATGACAATTTAGGACAATTAAGCACTCTTACGTTCTGAGACAAATGAATTTTTTCTCTACTACTTATGAGAATTACCTAAAACACTCTAAATCATACTGGTTGTCACCGTGGTCTTGTAAAAGACGAGTTATCAGCTAAAGAAAGAATTGTATAACACTGCCTTCAATGAAGGGACTACAGCAAGCTGTATATCAGCATAAATTAAAGAAAGAAAAGCTGCTTAGGCAGAGAGATCACTGACCCTCCTCAACTGCACAGGGGACAGAAAATGCAGCAAAATCCTTATGGGTCAAGATAAGGACAGAGAGAGATCACTCACCAATTACTGAGCAATGAAGGGGGTTAGGGCACCATGGGTGACAGACTTCTCCAGGACACATCTGCTTGCTCCTGTGTGGGCTCTTCCACAGGCTGCAGGGGGATCTCTGCTTCCCTGTAGACCTTCATGATCTTCAGGGTCACAGTGGCATTACCATGGTCTTCACCACTATTTTCAGGGGAATCTCAGCTCTAGCACCGGGACCACCTCCCACCCCTCCTTCTTCATTGACCTTGATGGCTACAAGGCAGTTTCTTTCCCATATTCTCACTTGTCTCCTGGATGCTCTTTTTGCAGCAGTTTTTACTTCTTAAATATGTTATCACAGAGGCACTGCCACCACTGGCTCAGCTTTGGCCAGCAGTGGGTCTATCTGAAGCTGGTACTGATTTAATCTAACTTCAAGGCAACCTCTGACATCTTCTATCAAAGATGTTGACTCCCTGGTACCAGAACTGTATAGGCAAACACAATACAGAAGAAAACTATGCATCTAAACATAGGAATGAGTTTATGCAGAATTTGAAATGTTATGAAAAAGTAGTTGTATTACTGTATTATGTTGTATTCAACTAAATAAAAGGTCTTTTGGAGGGAGATAATTTAGGATGAGTTTTACATNGCAATATCCCCATTTCTGGAAACTGGTTAAGTTGATTGCCCTACCTTCTTAAGTCCTTTTGTGACATTTCAGGATGGGTTTGATAAAGGAGCAGTTAATACACTGCTGACTGAGGTTAGATTAGGGGTCTGCAGGAGAAGAGGTTTGGATAGAAGCTTGATCAGAAGAGGACTAAACATGACCAACTTTTGTAGGAAAGGCCTCTTGTCAGTTTCCACTTCACTGATAGTTAGGCTAGCTCTGGACCCCAGTGACACTGACAAGGACAAAAGCAAAAGACAAGAGGTGCTCTTTCTTCTCGGGACCAAAGTCCCACAGCTTTAACGTAGAACAACCCTGGGAAAGAAAAGAGAGTCCAGGAGAGGAAAGAGACCAGGCACCTCGTGGTGGGAGATTTTAAACGTGGGGGGAGGGGGGCAGAAGAAAGGAACTACAGCCAATGGGATACAACTGATGGAGGGGGAGAAGGGAGGAACCAACCCGGGGGAAAACAACACCACAGGATTTGGCGGGGGGTACAGAGCAAACCATGTGATACAAAGCAAACCACTCAGTGAAATATAACAACCACCCAGTGCAAGATAATAACTGAATAAACTACTCGGTGCAATACAACAGCCTATGTTGTCCATTCCTGATGTTGTTATATAAGTATATCACTTCTTTATGATTTCTGTAGTCAAGCCACAGGGAGGTAACAGGTTACTGTGCTGAAGAGTTCCATTTTGGGATATAACATATGGCTCACTAGCTTCATGATGGAAACTCAAGGTATTTTGCCCATAAAGGCTAAATATCTCCAGTGCGTCCACATCTCTATCACATTGTCCAAATTTCCCACTGCATTCATACATTGTAACCTAGCTGTCCCCCATAAGAAACCAGGGGTGACCAGCACAAATATCTGAGATCTGCAACAATCCTCCTTTGCTATGGTTTTGGTCCATGGAAGGCAATGCTGTAGACTCTTTTTGAGGACCATATACGTCAGATGCCATTCCCATTACAATGTGTAAATGACATCACACTGGTGTGGGTGGAGGAAGGATTTTAATGGCATTGCAACTGTAATAGATAATGATGGTTCATGTGTATAGGGGGCAGATCAAACTATCCCCATAACCCTTCTTCAATTTAGTCTCAGAGGTAAAAACTTAGTTTTATCCAGATACAGCCCTGGGCAAACTAACATACAAATCACATGACCAAATAGGAGATATTTATGCTTAGAATGATGTTCACCGCNGCCAAGGAAATATTTTCCAGAACCAATTAAAGAAGAGGCCACTTAGATTTGCTTTCTAAAAAGACCCCAATTCAGAGGTTTCCTGCAGAACTTGCCCTAAACCAAGACACCTACATATTTTCACAAATACTTATTACATCTACTTGGAAGGAAGTAAGTTGGTAAAGAGGCTTAAAATTGACCTCTTTTTTATAACTGAGAAATTCTCTAAGAAAACAAATTGGGCAAAGATAGCTACTTTTTTTATAATGATAAATGTATATCAGGAGCTTCGGGAAAGGTTGGGGGAAAAAAGACTAAGAGTTTTGCAAAAAGCTGTATGGAAAGTATAAAAGAGTAAATCATCCGTGTAGACCATGCTACAGGGGAAAAAATAAACCTCAAACAAACCCAGCTACAATAGTTCGTGTGTATTAGGGGAAAACATACCTGCAACATTAATAGCATGCTGCTTAAAAGGCTCTACCCTCTAAAAAAGGTGTGGCAGTGAAGGCAGCCCAGTGAAGAGAAATGAGAATGATAAGAGGATCACAAAAAAACATACGAAGTTAAAAAAAAATAGATTTGATCTCCAAAACTAAAGTGAAGATCAACTTTCAACTAAATAACTTCAGATTTCCTTAGCTAGATACTAACAAAAAATGATCTTTTAAGATCTTCTGCAATGCAAATTGGTCTTATGCTAAGACAAACCTAATTTCCATCTGCTGCTACTGACAAAGTGTCAAGACCTTTAATAGAATGCAGTTATGAATAAAGAAAATCTGTTTGAAGAAAGAAACATTTTTAATTGAAAAAGCAATTGCTTTGAAGAACTAACTGTGACATTTCCTTCACTTTTTAGGGTAAGTAAATAGTCCCTACAAGTACCAAGTGGCTTAAAGCATTGGACTCTTACTTGAGTCCTCTTTGAGCACAGTTAAATGAAGAGCTTGCTTTTCTTTTAATTTCCAGTATATTTTTCTGTTTTCAGTTTGCTGGGAAGCTTTTATCTTTCTCCTGAGCAGAGACTCCTGCCATGCCCAGGTTAGATGGTAGGTCAGTGCCTCTGAGTCTCTGTGCCAAGGTTATGCACAAATTCCAGCTGGTACAGATGGTATCTATGACCTTCTCCATTTCCAGCAATCATAAATGTATCAGGCTCTATTCCCTTCAATTGAGACCAGCTTTTTTCACCAATACAAGGCCTAATTTTGAAATTAATTAATCAATTATTCTGGCTATTTTAGGATGAACCTCTGACTTCTAAACTGCTTCAACTGGTGCATTTTTTTCCCTCTGAGACAGGTCAGGTCACTAATCCAGAATGATGCACTTAACAGACACACATGGAAGGTTTTCCAAGTTTACACTTAGGAGGGGGAAAAAGACTAAGAGATAGTCAGGAAAGATCATCTAAATAATTTATAGGTAACTATGCATGTCTTCTCTTCTGTTTCCTCCCCAAATTCCCTGCCATAAATAAGGATATTTAGTAACAGAGGAAAATGGGGGTCAGGTGTGACTCTGGAGAGACTTTATTTCTTGTATGCAATTCCTCTGTAAAGGACAATCTGCTGGGCAGTAGACACATCACTAGATGGAGTTCCCTTTGTTTCTTGAGCATTGCAGGAAATGCTAGGCACAGGAACTCTGATGAACTGGATTATAATCTCCACACTTTACTGTGCTGTTATTAATCCTCCATTTAGCATCATGATTCATTGTACAAACTACATGTGTAACAGGGATAAAGAACAAGCACTTTGGTAAATTGAATTCATAGCCAGTAAAAATAAAAGGAAGGGAGCAATAAATTGTGCATTCCATTCATATTCTGTGTATGTCACATCAAAAGTAAAGAAAAAAATTAAATAAAATCTCATAATTTCCTTCTATTGACAACGTGCACTGTTCAAAAAATAATACTCTTCACTGTGTGATTACAGCCATTGACCTTACTTCTTGCACCTACTATTGCAAAGCAGGAACAACAAACTAAACCTGCTGTGTGCATTTTATTTTTCCTGTAGTATTGACTATGAACTCAGTAAACTAAGTTTTTCTCAGGCATAAAATATGTCCTCATTATTGTGAAAAAACTGAGTAAAGTTGGAGTTGTTCCATGGTAACTGAGAGCAGAATTTAGTTTTCTGTCTTTCCAGTCCTTAGATATAATATCCCAAGAGGGATGAAATTTATGACAATAGAATGGGAATCATGGCAATCTGGCTGCTTTTCTGGTTTTTTGTTGTTCTGAGTCATTGCTCTGTAGACTCCTCAATTCCAGAGGGAAAAACAGAATATATTTTAATGGTTTCTTTCTCTCTGCATCCTAGCATTTCAAAAGAAAGTCTAAAATGAATTTGAAAAATTTTCAAGCTAGCCAAAACAGCTGATCTTCACTTTTAAGCACAGCATGTGTACGCATCATGTTTGGTGAAATGAACAAGTAAAACCATTAGTTTTTTATCTTTAAAAATATTTATTGAAAAACATGAATATACCAAATTGTTTATTGAGAAGAATTCTAGAAATTGGAGGTTGATACTGTGTAAGGGGAGATTATCTGAGGCTAAAGTTATATTCTGTTTCCACAGTTCATTCAGCATATATGGGTTATTTTGAACAGGAAAAGGTTCATAGTTAATTTTGCTTAATAGTGCAAGCATTTTTCTCATTTGGGCAATATCCCCATTTCTGGAAACTGGTTAAGTTGATTGCCCTACCTTCTTAAGTCCTTTTGTGACATTTCAGGATGGGTTTGATAAAGGAGCAGTTAATACACTGCTGACTGAGGTTAGATTAGGGGTCTGCAGGAGAAGAGGTTTGGATAGAAGCTTGATCAGAAGAGGACTAAACATGACCAACTTTTGTAGGAAAGGCCTCTTGTCAGTTTCCACTTCACTGATAGTTAGGCTAGCTCTGGACCCCAGTGACACTGACAAGGACAAAAGCAAAAGACAAGAGGTGCTCTTTCTTCTCGGGACCAAAGTCCCACAGCTTTAACGTAGAACAACCCTGGGAAAGAAAAGAGAGTCCAGGAGAGGAAAGAGACCAGGCACCTCGTGGTGGNGTTCCATTTTGGGATATAACATATGGCTCACTAGCTTCATGATGGAAACTCAAGGTATTTTGCCCATAAAGGCTAAATATCTCCAGTGCGTCCACATCTCTATCACATTGTCCAAATTTCCCACTGCATTCATACATTGTAACCTAGCTGTCCCCCATAAGAAACCAGGGGTGACCAGCACAAATATCTGAGATCTGCAACAATCCTCCTTTGCTATGGTTTTGGTCCATGGAAGGCAATGCTGTAGACTCTTTTTGAGGACCATATACGTCAGATGCCATTCCCATTACAATGTGTAAATGACATCACACTGGTGTGGGTGGAGGAAGGATTTTAATGGCATTGCAACTGTAATAGATAATGATGGTTCATGTGTATAGGGGGCAGATCAAACTATCCCCATAACCCTTCTTCAATTTAGTCTCAGAGGTAAAAACTTAGTTTTATCCAGATACAGCCCTGGGCAAACTAACATACAAATCACATGACCAAATAGGAGATATTTATGCTTAGAATGATGTTCACCGCCCTCACAGGGCATACTCAGACATGCCATAGAAAACCCTTTCTATGACATGTCTGAGTATGCCCTGTGAGGCCTACATATGGGAGGACTGATCAAATGAATCTATAAAAGACCAGACTGACACTCTAACAGCATTTTTTAGGGACTGTAGCACCAAAGTTTTTGTTAAAGACGCATACTTGGCATCCACTTCTCTAGAACACTTTGGAAATGAGAGTTAGGCCACAATGAAAATCTAACTGTGATTCAAGCAAGAGTTTCTGTTCATATTAAAAAATACTCTGAGCACTTAAGATGACAGCCATATAAATTATTTACCTTCAGAAATTAAGCTTTCAATCATTTCAATCATTATGATTGCTAAATTAGAAACTGTTTCCTGACAAGTTCTTCCTTCATTTTAAGTGTAATTACCTGGGAACCCTAAGTAATCCAAAAGAATTTGAGCCATTTTCTCCCTTATGTAAGGGAATCAAAATCCCCGTTTAAGACAAAACTATCTAACTACACTAGGATATAAAGAGGGTCCATATTCTAGTCTTTTCTGTTATGTACATGTCTCCATAATGAAAATCAAGACTGACCAGGAGAAAACTTCCATCTAGACTAGTAATAAACTACTTACTAAAAAAGAAGAGCATTGTCTCTTCTTTGTACTTTCAGACATCACTTTTATTTTATTCAACAGCAATTTATCTTAAAATATGGTATGATGAATATTGTAGTGGACCTGCATGAAGACTGCTCAGATAATTCTGATAGGCTCATTTCTACATTGTGGCCTAGTTTATGTATGAGTGCAAGACTGATGTTTACTTTAGCCAGGAGAGCAGCAGATCTAGACATGAGGGGAAATGCAGATCTAGGCCCACAGCCAAAGTACAGCACCTTAGGTTCATGTGTCTCTTTATGAACTGCAGTTCGTTTATGGATAAATCTCTGTTAATGAGATAATCCTAATATTTGCACCAGATGTGTTTCTATGATATAAGAAATTATCTTATACAAGGAAGTCCTAGCATGATATTTATCTTTACTTTTAGATAGTCTTATTTTTAAAGTAATATACATTTGCTTATCTGTTACAACACTAAACAGTACCACTCTCTTACAGAATTTTTCCTGCTTATGTATCTCACAGCTGGAGAAACTTTAATTAAGAACACGTCTAAATTCTTGAAAATAAATTCAATCTGTGTAGTATACATACATTTGAATTCTCTATTGAATTTTCTCAATATATAAAATATTTAACAAATAGAAAAACACTAAAAGAAGGTGAAAGAAGTGAATGGACATGGAACATTCTACCTAGAGAGAAAATTGGAATTCAAGTCATGCTTTTCTCCAAATTCATAAGAAACTGTTAAACCCAGTATTATTTTTTTTTCCTATTCTGGACAATGACATGTCTGTACATATGACGAAAAGCAGAAAAGAATAATATTTTCTGATGCTTCTTCAGCCAACAGCACAGCACCTTCTATTCCATTACTGAGCATGGCTGTGTTCCAAGTAGGTTTTGCACACACATTATTTCAATCCAGAAGTATATGAAGCTCAATTATGTTTTATTACCGAAAACCAGCTAAGAAATGCTTAATGCACATAAGTGTGGACTACAATGGAAATTCCAATAGGCACATAATATAAATCATGCTTTGGAAACAAAAACTGATTGGCTGATGCTGGCATAATAATCAGGGGAAATGATTGTTAGGAGAAAAAAATAAGCAGACATGTTGTCCCATTATAATTACATTCTTAGCACAATGGGTTGTATTTTGTAACAGTAAACTAAAGTCTATTGGATAAAGTATTGGAAGCTTTCATAATAGAAATTTCCAGTCGAATATCTCTTGCTCATTAACTATTTCCACTCAGAGGGCCATATTGAAATTCCGTGGTCTCTATTACTTACTTCATAGAGACTTTTTATATGTTTACGTATTTTTTAAAATTTATTTTATTTTTATTTATCCTTTTTTATTTCTTTTCTCTTTCTTTAAGAATTGAAGTATTATGTAATAGCAAGACTGTCAGTAAAATTTGAGTACTATCCCCTAATTTTGTCAGTTTCTGCTGCAACAGAATGACCTACTTTCCTTTAAAAAGGTGTTGGTGGTAATTGTTTCAAGTAAAGCATCATGCCAGCAATAAATACACAGATTATTTAACTGTTCTTACTGTTATGGTAAGTAAACTTAAATCCACGTCTACTGTGTGAAGTTTAGTTTTCTAATTATGCATGGCTGCTTTATATAGTGGAGCAGCAACGATCAAAGCTCCAGTGATGACAAACTCTTAGAAGTTTCATGTATACCCCAAACCACAGCTAAGAGAGTTCAACCACTGAGCATCTGGCTATAAAAAAGGGATTGATTTGTTCTTTAATACTAGAAATATATAGGTCATGAAGAATTATCTTAGCTGGTGAAAAGGTTGTCCATGCATTTCCAGCATCACTAGGCTTCCATATAACTCAGAAACCAAAACAAGAACCATTCAAAACAAACATACAGACAAACAAAGTTGAAGGATGAAATAACGTTTTGTTACTTTTTAGAAGAGGTTTGAATCTGAGATCAAAAATGCATACTATTCTCTAATGGACTTTTTTTTTAAGCTACTATGTATTGGTGAAGAAGGGCTTTATTAGTTGCGCCCATTATGATCTTTCAGGAAAGAGTTTTTAATTTCACCTACCTGAACTATTTCACCTACCTGAGCTTTACATAATTTGCTGAAATTTAGTCAGAGATGTCCTTGTCCCTCTTATAAATGGTATAATAGGAGTTTAAGACATGTCATGAGAAAGAAAACAGTTGGCATTTTTCTATGAATAATTCTGTCCTTCACAGTTGTGATTACTTCTGTGTTTCTTTGCTTACTGTCCTTGTTCAGCCGCTGTACATTTCACGTCTGTACTAGGTTCAATATGAGCAGTGACTGCTACATCATTTCTTCTATGTCAGAAATGTGTCACATGAGGACTGTCAAGAATGCAGAAATGTTTGCAGAAAATCTAAAACCTATATCAGGGAAAAGGTTTTGCAAGAATTTCTTTAGTTTCACTCTTAATTTTTTATAAATACAACATTTACAAGTATGTCAGTGATTTGATGCTTTCAGGGGAAGGTGCAGCGTGTGATTTGCTTAGTAACACTAAACATCAAATCACTGACATACAAAAAATGGGACTCTAGATGTCAACCTGATGAGCTAAGAATCAGATTATTTATGGACTAAATAGATTATCAACTGTATCTGTATATGAGTTCAGGCTAGACTCTGTATCTTGATTTATTCAAAGGATTTTGTTAATGTATTTGAAGTGTTGTGTAAAATGTGGGGCTTTTCATTCCAGGAATACAACAAAAGTCTGAGAAATATTGCCATAAGTGACAGTCAGCATAATAGTCTTTTTCCCTTTTAATGGTTTTATGGAATCCAGGCTACCGTACACTAACTTCAGACACCTCAGAAGAGCTCAATTTAGTGAAGCTGGATGTTAAACATTTAGAAAATGAATTTTATTTTAGTCAAGTCATCCAAACTCAGATTCCCCAGGCATTTTTGAAAATGTAAGTATGCTTTGTTTCCATCAGCCTTTCCTCAGTGTTCCTCTGCTGTGTTATTGTTACCATAGAGACTGGAGGAACAACAGCACACAGGGTCTGAATATACAAGAATCACTGCTTTCTTGCCAAAACAGCTTCTATAATTTTCTCATCCCCTTTTTACCTCTAAAGTTGCAGTCTCTCAAGCTTCTGTTTCATTCTTCCATCTTTCTTTCCCCATGTTTTTTCAATAGGAGGAACACAAACATTCTTACTGCACTTCCTCTTCATGCAACATTCATTGTCAGCTCTTTCAGCTCAAAACACAATTTTCAATCAAAACGTCCTAAGCCACTTGACTAAGCAATGACAATAAGTAAAGATGAAAGGGAAGGGTGGGACAAGAAGAAGGGGGGAAGGAGAGAAGGAGGGAAGGAAGGAGGGAAGGAAGGAAAGTATTCAGTTCAACTGTGGGGAATTGTGAGGAGTTCTTTTAAAAATAGATGTTCTAGGATGAAATTAAATCAAATTGGACAATATTGTAGCTGTGAACCATTTATTGGTAATGGAAATTTTAAAAAAATTAGGTACCCTACTAGAGAGGACTAGAAAAGGCAGAAAATGGGGAAGAAAATGGAAAAGGTTGGTGGGGAGAGAGACTGAAAAAGAGAGAAGGAAAGAGGGAGAGAGAGAAAGAAAGAAAGAAAGAAAGAAAGAAAGAAAGAAAGAAAGAAAGAAAGAAAGAAAGAAAGAAAGAAAGAAAGAAAGAAAGGAAGGAAGGAAGGAAGGAAGGAAGGGAGGAAGGGAGGGAGGGAGGAAGGAAGGAAGGAAGGAATAGGAAAAAGGAGGTAAAAAAGAAGCTGAACAAGAGAAAGAAGGAGAAAAAAAGATAAAGGTCTTGTAATTTTAAGGTCTTTTTCACAGTGTAAAAATCTCCAATTCAGACAAACAAAAACATAATCTTCTGACATGGCAGTTAAATTGTTCACTTATGGAAAAAAAATTTTAGTTGCAATCCAAATATTCAGATTCAGAATTTGGTTCGGCCTCCAAGAAAAATGGTTGCTAGTTACCAATACTGCCTGTTTTTTAAGTAGAGAAGTTGGCTTTCTGTAGCAAATTTTTCTTACAGGAAAAAAAAAGTAAATTGAACTATAATATTGTCTTTCTTTAACCTAGAATATATGTTGCAAATTCAAGCCTACAGAAACATGACTTTGCAGAAGAGAAGCTGGTTTCTGAAATAATAGCATGCAAAAAACCCCCAACCTGTAAGGAGCTTCAAAAGTAAAATAAATCCACATAAATACTGAAGAAGTGATTTTGTAATGATATCTGTGCTCCTCTTTCACATCATCTGTAAATAGAAATATTTTTCTATTTATTGTCTTCTTTCTCATACTGTGTCTCCAATTCAACAATACATTATATTCTGCTTCTGTTGTTTCCATTTACATGACAATAAAATAGCAACAAAACAGAATAATTACTATACTTCAGCACTTTGTGTCTCTGAAAACTTTTTCTCATCTCATTTTTCTGTAAGCAAAAGGTGCTGGCATGTTCTCACTTTACCTCCTTCACTGAAGACTGATACGAGTAAGTGTTTCACCTCCACTGCTTCTTGATGTATTGGGTGATTTCAATAACTTTCAGGTCAAACAGTTTAGTTTTGTTTATTTCTGCAGAAAACTCTTGCCTAGGATTCTTGTCTAAGATTCTTTTCTTAGATCCTATGGGTATGGTGATCAATAATACATAGATAGGCTATTTCAGCTATTCACATCAGATATTAACAGGAATAACCAATCATTAGTAGAGATAACAGCAAAGAGCCTAAGAGTATATGACGGCCAAAACTCAGTTCTGCCACCAGCTGGGGAAGTTATGACAGGAAGTGCTTTCATCAATACCTCCATGAGCCTGTGTGAATTCTTTTTCTGCATGACATCCACATTTACAGTTCACAGATTCTTATGTATGCCAGCTATTTTCATACAAACAACTAATCTGTGCAAAGTGCACAGACAAAACCTGGGACAACAAGCAATATATTTTCAAAATATTCAAAAAGCTCATCATATTGACAGCTGCACATGATTCTTCAGGTTCCTATTTCATTCCATTCTCCTCACAACATTAAAACAGAAACAATTTGTTGCCCTCTATTACCCCCATCTTCCTCTTCTGTCCTACCTTCCACCCCTCACCTAATCGATCCTTCTCATATCCCTGAGTGCACATACAGTTTCTGCATCCTAGTGATTTTTCCCATTTTCTCATGTAGCTGCTCTATCACCCTATCTCACCTCCTGATCCATTCATCTCTTTCCCTTTTGTCAAGAAAGTATTTTTATTTTCATCCACAACCATATTGGTCAAATTGATTCAGGTCTGAAAGAACTGAAAAAGGACCAGGTAGAACTATAATAATAGTAATGATAAAATTGTTTTTCTGTGCTTTTATAATCTTGCTTAGCAAAAAATACAATGTTCAGCTCCAACTTCCAGCTGTGGTTTTAGAACAATAAATTAGTAGAGTATCTCCCTTGTTAGTATAGTCACATTGTGGACTAAATACACAAAATATCCCTATATAGCTGAAATGTTAAATACCTTCTAATCAGATAAAAGCATACAGTAAGTGAAAAGCTGATTTGCATAAGTCATTTGCATTACATCATATGGTCTAGCCAGCCTGATCTTAGTAGAACACTTTGGTTTACAGGGTAAACACGTAAGTCAAAAATATTTCTGGGCAGAAGAGGATCCTTAGTCTCAGAAGAAGAAGCATCATAATTTTTATCATTCACCTATACACTGGGCTGTGCTGCTGAAATTAGCACAAAGCCTTATTTACTATACTTCACTACAACAATAATGGACAGAGATATATGGCATATGTCTTAAGAATAAATGCTTCAATTATTTTATTCTGAGGAACAATGAGAATCACATTGATTATGCTCAAGCAATAAGAACAACATCATTATTTTACTCTTTAGATAATATTATCTGTGATTCAGAAGTCTTTATACATTTGCCTACTCACTTCAGGCATTTAATATCTGCCCTTAGACACCAAAGTGCTATTCACCTTCATTAAATGCAAAGCCTTAAAAACAATGACACAACCCATCTAAATGGACAGTTCCAATTATGGGCACTTTCTGTCAATGCTACCTTAAGAAAGACCAGTGAAGATATAATACACCAAGTCTTTATTACTCACCAAGTGAAATAATGTTTCTATTTTATAAAAACATAAAGCGAAAGCTTCTAAAAAAAACCCAGAACACAAGAGATGTACCTTGCACAGATTTTTGTGAGCAGTGTCCCACAAAAAACTGAGGATACTTTTAAACAAATATTTTCTATTGAGTACCCCTGGAACTCCCAAATACCTGTGAATGTCACTGTGGTTTAGCAAGAGCAAACCTATTCCACTGGCCAGTACATTCCTACTAGGGAAATATGTGTTCAAAGGGTTAACAAGGCTCTACAACAATTTCAGCTTTCTCAATAGGGAGGAGGAACATGAAATCTCCATCTGTGGTTGGAAAAAAAATATTGTTATTATGACAATATGGATCATAAATTACAGTCATAATAATGCATATGTGTACAGTCATACTGTGATTAGAATCTAGGATTGCCCTTACAGATCTAACTTCTAGGCTGACCTTTATTATGCCTCAAGATCAAGAGATCTGTATTCCTGAGACTCACAGGCACTGGCCCATAAAATATCCAAGTCAATGGCAGAAGTGGAGACCATCAAATAAAGCTGAATCTTTGAAATGGTGGACAAGGATTAAAAACATAGTAGCTAAAAAGTAAAGCATGGGTCTAGTTTGATAGAAGGTCAGGGACAGATCCTGATCATTCTCATGAAAAAAAAATCTCAGAAAGGTATGTTTATTATTGACGTAGCAATAAATCATGCCAGTTACTTTGTTTATGTAGTGTTTTTTTAATTGTAATTACAGGCTGCTCTACCTTTAAAACTCTCAGCTCAAAGACATTTAATTGTCAGTATGTCAGCTTAGCTACAAAAGATATACAGAAACAATAGCTTACTGTGTTTCAGAAAGAAGAATGACATTAACATAGAAAATGGTTTGACAGATCTAAGATCTCCCTCTAATGAAAACTGTTTAAAAAAATCATTCGTGACTTCTTTTTCTTGCAATGTGTACATTTACAGAAAAAACAAAGGACCAAATATGGATATCATTAGACTAAAAGCCAGAGAAATATGTCATAACAAAATTAAGACAGAACAGAGAAATAATGAATATAAGAAATAATCAAATATAAGTGACTGGATTTCTTTTTGTTGCCTGAAGGCCTACCTTGAAGACTGGGCTGAGAAGACTAATGTCTGATTATCTGCTCAATCAAGAGCCTTGCAGTGCAGGACTTTGGATTCCTTGCTGCAAAGCTGGCCACTGGAATGCCTTATGATTAAATATCTTTAGCCTGAGTCTGGTGTTATAAAAAGTAGAAACAATAGCCTGCCTTTTTTCTCTGTTTTTAACTTCTTACTCTGCAATAATGTAGGAACAGAAGATAATCAGTAATAGACAAATGCATTTGTAAGAGTTTGTCTCTGACAGCCCTATCAAGAGAAAGAGCCATTTTTTCCCTCTTGAGTCAATTTCTTCAATAAGATGAATTTTTTTAGAGAAATGATATTTAAAGTACAGCATTTTCCAGGATAAGAAAGTTTATGAGTTTTTTCCCATACCTCTTATACTAATAAGGCTTGTTGTTCCATTGCTAGTTTCAAGTACAAGCAAATTTAAGGTACTAATGACCTCCATTTTAGTCCCTGAAAAAATAATGCCAATATAGTTTCAATGTAGATTATACATTTAGTAAGAATTACAAGAAATGTATACATCACAAGGATAGTTTTACACATGAAGAATCAGGAGACTGAAGTAGGTGCCTCTGAAGTTACTGTGCATCCAGCACTTTCTCTTTTACATGCTGCTTTGCAACTTCACTCATTCATACTGTATGCCAGTGGCTTTTTGTCTTACATAGGGATAGCTTGCCTCACAGAAAAACATACAAGACATAATTAGGAAGTGGATAATCTGGAGTATCAGCAATTTTAAGTAGATTTCATGTTGCAGTTTTATTATTTGTTAATAATAATGTTTATTTCATTAAGTTGCTGTTAAATGGTTCATTCTGTTATCTCCCCTGTTTCCCCCAAGTTGACTTATCCCTGAGTTGTACTCTCCCTTAAAGCTGTCCCTCAAGCTACTCCCCTCCCTTTATTCTGGCTCCTTCCCTGCCTGTCGGGGCAACCTTCCCCTTTTTTCTGAATGTTCCTTCTACTCATTCCCAGGGCCAATCCCTGATTGAAACACCCACTTGGAAACCCCCTAATCCATGATGCCCCCATTGGCCTACGTGACCCTTCCTCTCCTCCCCCTACCCTGATTGGTCCGCCATTGTTGATGTAACCCCCTTGCTCCACCCTTGAAGTTTCCCTATTGGTTGATTTTCTATATCCACCCCCTGGTTTGTAACTGTATTTAACCCCCTGCCCTGAGGCCCTTGCGGCTCTTCTGTCTTATCCCTTCACCTGGAATAAACCTTCCCTGTTGTAAGAGATGGTCTGAAGCCCCCCTTCCTCATTTCTTTTGCCTCACGATTGCCA
>VXBC01012257.1:196373-230536 GCA_013399945.1 Ploceus nigricollis | reverse complement strand
AGTGCCCAAGGCCAGGCTGGACACTGGGGCTGGGAGCAGCCTGGGACAGTGGGAGGTGTCCCTGCCATGGCAGGGGTGGCACTGGATGGGCTTTAAGGCCTCTTCCAACCCAAACCATTCTGTGATTCTGTGGCACAGGAGCAGGCAGTGCCCGATGGGCAGTGCTGGACAGCAGGGTGGGACTGGCACGTTTCCGACTCAGGGCAGCCCCTCAGTGCCTGGGCTAGAGGTGTGAGGTGGGACCGGGGCTGTGGGGATGGCAAAGCAAGCTGAGGGCACCCACAGCCACCCCTGTGCCCAGCAGCGGCACTGGGTGAACCCCAAGAAATGCTGAGGAGCCCCTGCTGGAGCCCACAGGGGGCTCCTGGTGCCTAACCCCACATGGCAGTGCAGGGTTACACCTGTGGGTGCCATGAGTGACATAATTTCCACCTCTTGCTTCCCTTCAGCAGTGCGGGTGTTTGAAAGGAACGGGCAAGAGAGGCCCTCAGCTCTCCTGGAACCAAGCCTGACAGAGGTCAATGTGTCTGGGCAATGCTTTCAGGCACGGGGTAGGATTGTCAGAGTGTCCTGTGCAGGGCTAGGAGCTGGACTTGGTGATCCCTGTGTGTCCAGCTTGGGATATTCAATGTTTCTGGAAGGCAGGAGCAACAAGGTGGAGCTGGGATGATGCAGAAGGAGCAGGGTGTGCTCATTGCTCCTCCACGCGCTGCCTCTGGCAGTTTTCCACCGTGTCTCTGCGTGGCTGTCCCAGAGCCTGGAGCTGCTCCTGGCATACAAGCACGGGGCTGTGAGGGATGTCCCGAGGCAGCAGCTGCTGCAGCCAGGAGCGCCAGAACACGCTGTGCTCTGGTCACTGCTCCTGTCTGTGCTCCAGCCTGCAGGCAGCACTGCAAGGACTCAGCCTGGAGGAGTTTCCCCGCTGGAAGTGCTGGAGGTGATGAGGAAGAGGTGATGCAGACACCCCAAAGACCTTCTCCGAGGCCTTGGGAAGGTGTTACAAAGGGATAATGGGCCAAACAGGGGCCACTGGTGAATCAGATGCAGCCTGATGCGCCATGTGTCAGCTCAGTGGGCTAATAAATCACGTGGCAGAGAGGTGGTGAGGCTGGCAAAGTTAATTAGGCAGCACTGATGGTGAGGTGGATACACGGCAGCAATTAACAGTACCAGGATCAAAGGACTGCAGAAATAAAAGAAAGTGCAGAATGTGTGCCTTTGAGGAAGGATGGCACCTGTGAAGCTTTCAGAGCTTGGAAGGTAGCAAGGGATGTGCTAGGACTGGGATTGGTCATTTCCAGCTTTTTGGGGTTCCACTGGAAGCTGTTATTTACTGTTTTACCCATTAGAATGAGCAGCTTTCCTTCTCTCAGTGCCGGGTTCTGTTGGGTCCCACCCTCTTTTTTTTTTTTTTTTTTTTCNTTTTTTCTTTTAATCTTTTATGTCATTCTGACTTTCACTATGAGGGTCAGACGGGCAGAGGCTGCTTTGTACGTGTTAAAGGAACATATCCAGATTTCACAATGCAGCTGTAGAGCATGTGCAGAACCAATCTCAGTGTGACCTGAGAAGTTGCAGGTTTTAGAGACATTGTTACCTCTATGAAACTGGCTAAAACGGCAAATTCCTCATTGTCTCAGCTTCCGAGAATCCAGGAGTATTTTTGGATTGTAAGCTTTAGTCTCTGCCACACCAGGACAATTCACTTTCTGAACCTGAAGTTTTAAACAGAAAGAGAGACATGATGTTCTCTCATCTGGTTAAATTAAAATAGCATTGGTGTGAGATCAAGCTTACACTGCAAACTAAACACAAGCTGGAATTTGGTCAGAACTTACAGCTCCTATGAGTTTTTGCTGTAGTAAGGGAAGGTAGCAGAGCCTGCAAAAATAGGAGCCATGCTCTTTCTCCACAGAGAGAACCCCTACTGCCAGTTTTTAAAGATGTGAAGTTTGTCCAGGGGGTTTGCATCTATAGGTTAAAAGATGCTGCACTCAAGGCTGCATCCTGTTTAGAAATGTAACACGAATTCCTGCTGTAGATCCATCTGCCTGTAGTAGCTCCTAATAAAATGGATCAGCCCAGTTGGAAACCAGCCAGCAGGCAACCCAAGTTTGGTCACGTCAAGTGAGGTACTTTTTTAGCAGAAGGTGGAAATTAAACACTTACTCAAGTCTTGCAGCTTGAGTTGGCAAGATTTGCTCACTCTGTTATGGATTTCTTTTACTGTGGGTGTAGTGACACCAAGGGGAAAAAAAAGAAAAAATCTTGTGGAAAAAGGTATAGTTAGATGGATTTTGGCTAATTGCAGTGGACTTAGGGGCAGTACAGCAGCGGACAGCAGACTTCTGTGGATGTAGAGTGCAGGAATGGGAAACACAAACCTGTTTTAGAGCAGGGATTTAGCTCTGGGGGCTACAAGAGAGCACAGTCCGCTGCAGCCTCTGCCAGCAGAAGGGCAGGAGGCAGGAGCAATCACATCTGAGAGCCTGGGAATGTGGGCGGGAATCGGGGTGAGGTGTAAGCAGCAACCTCTGCCTCACCTGTGGGTCCTGAGGAGGATTTTTGGCACCAGGTCTGCAGACCTCTGTCTCCTCCGGAGCCAAGCTGCCCTCTGGGGCCGAGCAAGGTGCTGCTGTTATGGTCTGCATGTTTAGAGAGGGTGGCAGGGGTAATTGCATCTTTAATTCTGGCAGCTGGGGTGGAGCAGCACTGGGCAAACCAGGAGTGTTTAAAGGAACCCACCAAGGCCTGGAGCATGAAAGCCAACCCTCAGGTATGGAGGGTTGTGTGGGAGTCACACTCCTGACCCTTAGGGCTGAAAATCAGACCATTCTCCCCAGGGTTTCCATTGCTTGAGTGAGCATTTCAGGATAAAGAAGATTTTTAAAAAGTCAGGAGGTGGTTTTCCAAGAGTCAGGTAGGGATTTTTGGCAAGTGTCTCATTTTAAGCTTTTGCTCAAACAGTGCAATTTTTTGGAGCTATCCAAGCCCTTGGTGCAGCAGGTGTAATTCCTGCCCTACTCCATAAAAGGCTAGGAGCCATCACATCCAGGAATGTTCTCTTCTGTTCCCATGGATACCTTGAAAATTGCCCTTCCACAGTTGCCTTTCTGTTTTCATCTGTCCCTGTGGGTGTGTGTGTTGTGTTTGGTGACGGAAGCGTAGCAGCAGGGTTTGTGTTCTTACCAAACATGGAAGCAGTTGTGTTATGACAGCAATTGCAATGAACTTCCAAGGGCAACAGGCTCCCACTGACACGTGCCAGGCACCCAGGTATGCCAGGTCAGAGCCAGGGAAGTGGGCCAGGTGCAAAATGCAACCAGCTCTGTTTAGGTACAACATCTCCATTGTCGGGAAAAAGAAAATACTTTGTTCTTTTTCTTGTCAGGTTTCTTTGATTCCCTTGATTCTGGTCCCGAAAGGCAAGGTTGCCTTTAGGGGAAGGAGGGAGATAAAACTTATGGGTAAACATGGCGAGCTAAACTTGTAAACATTCTGCTCTGGACCTTGGCTTCGCTCTGGATGCAGCCAGTGTGTGACGCATGGGAGCACATGTGGGCAGAACATCTCAGAAGGTCTGGAGCCACTCAGCTCTCACAGGGGCCAGAACTTTGTCTGGCAGACAGGTCCTTCACTCAGCACCTTGGAAGGTGGAGAATTCTTCCAGTCAGTCTTCTTTTCATGCTCTCATCAGAGCTCTTGTGTTACCAAAGGAACTTCACTGCAGTGGTTTTGGTGCTTGAGGCTTCCAGCATTTTTGGGATACAAGGGTTGCTTGAAGGTCCTTCTGCACATCTGTAGGCTCAGGCTGACATCACTTTTTCTTTTAATTGTTGTGTAATAATGAGGATCATTTAAGTGTTTATCTAAGCAAGCATGTGACTCTTTCAGAGCTGATCCATTGCATTCAGAGGACTTGGATGTCTGCAGCTCTGATCTTGTGCAACCTCCTCACTCAGCCTTCAACAGGGAGTTTGCACCAGAGCACAGCATTGAATTTTAAAGTTAGCTAATAGTCACTTTTGTTTTCTTCACATGCAGCTTGGCTTGTGTAAATGTAGGAAGAGATAAAAGTCTGGCTGAGTGGTGTTGGGGGTAGGTGTTAGGGTCTTCAGAAGTTTTAAGGCATGTAGGGCTTAAACTGAATGAAGTCCTGGTTCTAGTTTTGGACTCAGTTGTGAAAAGTGCAAATTCCATGAAGTTCACGTTGCAAAATAAGTGATATCACACTCTACACTCAGCTGTCCTGAATGGCTGCAGCAGAGATGGGGCGTCCTTGGCAGCGTGCAGCCTGCTCTGTGGAAAGCAGCTGCATTTCTCCCTCCACGCCCAGGGAATAGGTTGTAGCACATGTTTCCCAGTGCAACCAGCTGCCTCTGGCCATCCATGTAGAGGGAATGAAAGGCTCTGGGGGTTTCAGCCCAGGAATGGGTAGGAATTTTTAACTTGCCTCACTGGAAAGGCTTGGTTGGAGATCTTTTGCGTCTTTCCCGTGCTGCTCAGACGTTACAGGATGTGTGCCAGTTCACACAGACTCCTGTGGAGTTTGGGCTGCAGCTGTGAGCTGTGGAGAGAACTGTCCTGAGGTTGAACACGTCACCAGGAGTTTTCTGAAGCTGCCTCTCCGTGTGTCTTTGCTGTCACGTTCAGTGCAGCCTGTGGAGTTTTTAAAAGTGGAAGTTTCAAATTGTACACGTGTGCAGGGCAGGTTCATAGTTATAATACAGACAGGTACATATCTATTAACTTTCTCCTTCACTTATCCTTAAGACAAGGAGAGCTTCAACTGCAAGCTCTCTTGAACAGGAAAAAACTGTCAGCTTGGTTACTTCTCCAAGTGAAGAGCTCAGGTAGCAGATTTTGCAGCAATATCAGGAAAATCAAGGTAGTGATAAAAATCTGTCAGCGTTTTGACAAGCTGCTGCCGAAAGTAATTTCTTATGTTGGGATGTTCATAGCACATACATGTAACTGTATGGATGAGGGACTATTTATAAACCCTTGGCAGTCATTGGTGTTTGTATGTCTTGCGATGCTTTTGTAACTTGGGGGATATTTACAGGTTCAGCATGTGTAGCTATGAACGGAAACGAAAACTGAGAAATAATGTTGTGAACATGCAATTTATTATTGTGTACATGTGATACATGTGAAGAGCCGTTGGAAGGTGGAGCTTGTAAAGGAAAGTGAGAGGCAAACCCAAAGGGAACTGATATGTCAGAGCATCACTCAGGACTCAACAACCTGAAACCCATTATAAATCTGTATTCCATGGAGACACATGGTCATTATAACAAATCTCCACCATAAATTACT
Source organism: Ploceus nigricollis (assembly GCA_013399945.1). NCBI lineage: Eukaryota > Metazoa > Chordata > Aves > Passeriformes > Ploceidae > Ploceus > Ploceus nigricollis. The sequence goes on along the minus strand of VXBC01012257.1, from coordinate 225,217 downwards.
GAATGAAGATGCCCTGAAAGCAGGAAGGACTGCTTCTGATACCAGTGACAAATATTGATGTGCTGAGGTACAACATTTGCTAAGGACACAGTGCAATACTAACCACTTACTCCTTTGTTCTTCATTTCTAGGTCAAGATGTTGTTAAGTATAAAAAGTATCTTATGGATGTACTCTACGTTAGTTATAACATATATGCTACCTAAAGGTAAGTTTCTGTACACAGAACATTTCATTTAAATTAATTTAGTGGTCTAATCAGTAGGGCATTTCACAGGACTGAAGAAACAGCCCAAACTCAGTAAATTGTCTTTCTTTGCCTCTGCCATGCTGCACCATGTCACTAATTTTGTTTCTGTGTCCTCCTCAAGGCATTAATGATTTATTTCTATTGTGCTTGGGCTGCCATGAGCTAAGCTGGGGCTGGACCCCTTGGCTGCTGGGGTCTCGAGCAAGGAGGTGTTAGGGTAGCTGCAGGTTTGGGTGGAAAGGAAGGAGCTCTTACTGCCTCTCTTGGTGATTGCATGCTAAAACTGAAGTATGTATCTATGTGTGGTTGCCTGGTTATTTGAAAGTTTAAGTCAGGCCTTCAGTACGGAAAATATCCCAACAGCTGCTGCAGACTCACAAAATTGGGAAAGCAGCTTTCCCAAGTCTCAAAGCAAGATTTTTCTTCATTTTTTTTCCCTCTTCTTTCCAGGTACTCCTCAAACTGATTTTGGCCTTTGGGAAAATCAAATTTACTANAGATTTAGATTGGCTATAAGGAAGAAAGGTCTGGATCAGACCACAGACCTGACTCACTGCCTTGCACAAATGCAGAATTCAGGGATACAGGGATTGAGAGGGCAGCACTCTAAGTGGGGAGGAGTAGCATGGATCCTTGGAGTAGCAGAATGTGGGATAGCATCTTTACATGTCCTCTCACTTACTCCACCTTTTATTACATCATAAATGTAATTTATCTCCAGAGTGGGATTTTTGGTACTTGGGAGATTTTTATGAATGTCCCATTCTTTGAAATGTAGATCAGGTTGTGACTCATCCTTATTTGTCCAAATATTTTTGAAGAAATTCAGAAATATCCTGATGTTCCTAGAACACACTGTGAGCTTTGTGGGGTTTACTTTTTAAGTCAGGGACCATTCTTTTGGCCTACAGAATCTTAACCATTTTCAAACTGTGGCCGTGGTGAGGAGGACAAGGATGAAAAAATTTTCCTTTTTCATGAATCAATCTAATTCATGATCCCAAAGAATCTGTGGGATCAACTCATATCCTTATCTTTTATAGAAAAGTCAGTTGATGCAATAATATTTTTGAGAATGAATGTTAGAAGACTGCACACAATCTTTATGTGTAGCTTTTGTTTAAAAATACTCTAAAATACTCAGCATTCTGAAAGATAGACACATATGTTTCAACCTTTTCTTTTTGAATCCTTAGTTTGGATTTAAAATTGAAGCCTTTAAATCTTTTGTGAAACACAAATTCCCAACTTATCACTATTGTGGTTTACAAGCTGGACCTTGTGGTTATAATCAACACTGGAGTTTTTCCTACCTGTTTTGTGTGGCCATTTGTGGTGTTATGTTGAGTTCTGCAGCTGAGATTGACATTTGCCTGGCTCCTTGTGAGTGTCTTGCAGACTGTAATATTAATTCTTCATCACTCTGTGTGTCCTTCTCTTATTCTGCTTGCCCACACCACAAACCACCTAGTAAAGAACTCAGGTTATTGTTAGGTCTCAGACCATTACCTTGCATTTTTTCCTAGAAGATGCACTCATTTTAATTCATTATTATCTTCACTAAAAGACTGGTGTTTAATGAAAAGGCTTCTCGTAGGCTCAGTGCTAGTAGCTGGATTGACAAAACACACAATTTCACTGATCCTTTCTATTTCTGCTGCTAGACAGGGCAATATACCATATGTCCCAGCAGGTTGTCGATGAACTGAAAAATGAGATGCAATATTTTCTCTCTTTTTTTTTTTTCTTTCTCATAAATTTAGCTAAAAATAAATAGAATATTTTATTCTTTAAGCATGTGGGATTTGTCTGCATAGTCAGTAGCAACATTCTGTTCAGCTAAACTCAAGTATGTGGCAAATTCACTCCTCTAAGCAGTGTCACACCATGCAGGGCACTCTGTTCTTCAGACTCCTTGTCCACTGCAGACCTATTGGCCTGGTCATTGTGGTTAATGTGATACAGAAGGGCAGAATTCTGTCCTTTTAAAAAATTATCTAGACCCCTACTTTAATAATTTTGTAACATTTACCACTGAACAAGTGTACACATTTTGGAGAAAGAGACTTTGTTCTCAAGCAAGAATTCCTCTCTTCCCACCTCAGAAGGAAGACATCCAGCTGTGTGTCATTGATCTATCACATCCCATTGATAGGGGCTGACATGGAATATAAGCTTAGCAAAAATGCTAAAGGGGGAAAAAAAAGGGTTATATGGATTAATATGAGATACTGATAGCTTCTGCACTGGTCAGTAAATTCTGCTAGACTAATTTGGAGTGCTGCAAGAAATCAAGCATTTTGGAACTGTGCAGGAACATCACTTAATCTTGTATTTCAGATAGTATATTAGCCAAAAATTTTCTTTTTCTGTAGAGAAAAACTTTTTCTTTCTCCTTCTCCTCTTCCTCTTTTTCCTCTTCTTCCTTCTCCTCCTTCTTCTTGTCTTCTCCTTCTTCCCTCATCTTGCCACAACAAATAGTTTTTTTAAAGTGTGATATAATGCTTTCTAAAGTCGGGCAGAACTGCAGCTACACAGAATCTTCTGTTCTGGGAAGTAGCACAGTTTAGGCTGGATCTAGTTTTCACATCAGGATGATACGTGTTGTTTGCCAAGGCTTCCAGCTGGCTGATGTGAAGACACAAATTTTAAAGGGAGGAAATTTCCTCAGGGTTCAGCGCTGATGTTCCAGATCACTCATAATCATAAACAGTGTTCTTACAAAGTTGATTAAAGTTCTGTCAGTCAGTATAATTATAATTTAGTCATTCTTCAGTTAAGAAGAAAGTTTCTGTAAGGTGTATAGATGACAAGAGATCATAATAAATTCTAAATATTTTGAGACTGATTTTAATCTCCCACCTGTGCAATTTGGCAGTAATTCCATCACAACTGATAGAAGTGAGAATTCATTCTATTTCTTTATCTCCAACCACTGTAACTCTGAAGTTTCAACAAAATAAAGGTGATAAAAAAGATCTCTGGTTTCTTCAGTTTTGATACCATCATCTTGACTCTATCTGAATTGTGTTCCCAAGGAATTCTCATTTGGTAGGCATGGATGGAAAGGAGCTGAGAACTTCCATTCAAAATTCTGTGTCTTCCCTGTCAGTCCATTTTTCTCTTTTTCTGGCTAGTACTTTATTGTTAAAATGCTTGGGCATTAAGCTGATGAGGCTTGCATTGTACCTGCTTAGATAATATCATTAAGACTTTGTCCTGTGGAAAATCATCTGTCTCTGTTAAAAATAATCAGGTTAATAAGCAATTCCTTTTTTCATCCATTTTCCTTTCTTTTCTTTCTGCCCCCCTTTCTTTTTTTTTTTGTCTTCCCTTTTTGCTCCTCTTCCTTAATTCTCTCCCTCTGCCCACCCTTCCATCCCACCCTCCAATCTTCTATTCTTTACGGAGCTATTATATTTTTTATCATAGATAAAAAGATAATTTTCCTGTGCTGGTGTCTCCTGTTTCATGTATCACTCTGTTGATGGCTATTATTAAGTTATTATATTTCTAAACTTTATAAATCCCAGCTCCCTTCAAAAAAGTGATGACCGTGTTCTACCTTTCAAAAATGTTAGTGAAGGACTGTTAAAGACGTAAAATAGTTACTGTTGTGCATCAGCTTTTAATCTTCATTAAGCCATTATGTGTGATGAAATAGCATCACATAAAAAAGGCAAATCCATCAGAAACTGTCTCTTCAGTCACAGTGTGCAGCTTGGATGAGCAGTAGTCAACTTCCCCCTCAGGATATTGTCAGATGGAAGCATTTCACTGTGAAATGTTTGCAGCTGGAGATGACATAAAAAATGATAAAAGTCCTGATCATGTCAAGTCTGAGCCAAGTAGGGACTTTCTGCATGCTTTACTTCTTCCTTTGCTTCTGCATCCTGAAATATTTCATTTCTGCCATGTGTAAAAGGCCCTGAGGCTACAAGGAAACAACTTTGAAAGAGTGACTATTTGGGAGACTCTCACTGGAAAGGCTTTTGTTTCAGCACGTGTGCAATAAAAAGATTTAACCCCTGAGAGAACAGTGGGGTCAGGGGTGACAGGGATGCAAAGCCACGGGCTGTGTTTCCTTCTGAGGACAGGAACAGCTGCCGTGAGGCAAGGCAAGGTGTGAACTCCAGCATCTCCCCTGCATTCAGGGTTTTGGCCAGTGAGGTAACTCATAATTTTTCACTCAGAGTGGGCTTCCTCCTGTGAATTGAAGAAACAGCTCTTACAGTTCATCTGTCACCTGAAATTTCAGACCAGTTTCCAAAGGTTAATTACTTGGTGACCATGACAAATGGAGAAAATAAGTCAGGATGAAATTTTCCCAAAGAGAAACGTGCTGCATCATCAGCCTAAGATGTACCAAGATTGATACAAACTCTTTTCCAGCTTGTACTCCCCAGTCCTGTTACAAATCAGCTAAGGTTCATGGATTTCAGGCTTTGCATTAGTGAGTCATTATTTAACAATGAAATATATCTGTTTCTGATTTTGCTGTTACACTATGTGATTTCTCCTTTCTCTCTCCTTGCTCTCTCTTCTTTTCCTAGTCAAAGCAGAAAAAAAAACCCTGGTCAAGGGGTCTCTCTCTGGAACTTCAGTCCTGCCATGCTTCTTTTCAACCACACCCACCATATCCTCCAGCTACGCCGCCGAGTACCTCCGGATCAAATGGTCCAAGGTGGAACTGGACAAAAGCGGGAAGGATGCCAAGGAAACCACGGTCCTGGTGGCCCAAAATGGCAACATCAAAATAGGCCAGAGCTACAAGGACAGGGTGTCTGTCCCCAGCCATTCTGAGGAGACCGGGGATGCCTCGCTGACCTTCTCCAAGCTGCGCGCCAGCGATGCCGGGGTCTATCGCTGCGATGTCATGTATGGAGTGGAGGACACACAGGGCATCGTCTCTCTGGCTGTTGAGGGTAAGGATTTGTCTGTTTCATTTCTGGCCAGCAGTGATTCCAGTTAAAGCGGCGAAACTTGGTAATTAACACAAAACTAGAGAGGATTTACAGGAGTGTCTTTAGCGATTTGCCCTTTGAGTAGGGTGAAAAGAAGCAGCTTTCCATCATAGTGGAAAGGATGAAAATTTAGGATGAAAAGAAGCCACTGAAGCTGTGGCTGGCCTGTCTTGATGTCCCAAACTGTGCCACCAAAAGTGGGAGCCACTCTTTCTGGGAAAGGAATACCAAGCATGAAGGAAGTGCTTCCTTTTGCCGAGTAATAAATGTTGGATGGGCAGAAGGAAAACTCATCTGTGAGAAGCTGCAAGAAAAGAAGTAGGGAGGTGTTTGCTAAATGTGGGGCAGGCAGTGATAACAGTTTTCTTGCAATGTGTATTAGGAAACAGCCTCCAAAATTTTGAGAGGGAGAAGTCTATGTGTTGAGAGACAGAAGAGACAGGAGTTTCAGAACTGTTGACACTGGAGAAGACATCTAAGATTATCAAGTCCAAGCATTAACCCAGCACTGCCATGTTCACTACTACATCCAGGTCCCCAAATGCCACATTCAAGCATTTTTGGAACTCTCTTAGGGATGATGACACCCCCACTTCCCTGGGAAGTGTATTTNCCTGGGCACCCTGGGCTCGTGTCCAGCTGCTGTCACAGCACCCCCAGGGCCTGTCCCAGCTTTCCAGCCCCTCTGCCCCAGCCTGGGGGAGGGGTTCAACGGGTTTAAGCAAAACAAAAGAGTGAGTGACCAAAGCAGCATGTGATGTGTGGGTGTTTCTCCCCTCGAAACCCTCTCGTGGAGCATGGCACAGAGACTGCTCCAGAGCCCGTTGGGCTGGCACTGAGCCTGACCTAACAGGCTGTGCTAAAAGGCAGGGCATTAACCCAGGCTCTGTGCCATGCACAGGCACGCTCTGGACCCAGGTTTCTGCCTGTGCTTAGAACAGCACTGAGCTGTGTGGATGGATCTTCTCGTAGGAGCTTTGCTTTGGGCCCTGCCTTGCACACCCCTTTGTGGCTCGGTGTTTTTTTGGAAGTTCAGTATTTACTCAGGTGAATGAATCCCAAAACAAACATTAATATCTGCTGCTGGAAATCATGGCTTTGGCTAAGGCTTTTTTGGTGAGCTTAATACTGTATTGTTCTTCCAATCTGCCTAACCTAATGTGAACAGTCTATTGGAATTGATTCAACGAAAGGATTCTAAGGTGTGGCCTTAATTTGGAAATACAATAAATCAGTGTAGCCATTAATGTCTGCATAACTTCATAAACTGTTAGGTCCTAATGACAAAAGCAAAAGAAATCCTGGTTTGAACATTACTTTTCATTACGAGTGTACCTGGCATTCCTTACCCCTTTTCAAGTGTTCCCTTGACTACATATCTATATCCAGGAGCTGCAGATGTTTATGACAATAAAACATCAGATGATTTATGGTGTTACTGTAGCTTTTGTAGTTGCTGCTCCTGCAAAAACCCTGCAAAGTGTTGAAGTGATTAGATTTATGATTTTACCTCAATGAAAACTTCGGAGACTCCATTTTCTTTCTGCAACTCTTCTTTTCCATGACTGCTTTAATGTCAGAATTTCAGGAGAGGAAAAAAGCTAAGTCTTGATCCAAGTGGAAAATTGGTTTCCTAGACCATCATTTATGCCATCCATTCTGAGTTTTTTCCATTATGTAAACAAATGGCATTTATTAAACTCATCAGAACTTCATGTGAATGTTGCTGCTCAAATCTTCTGCTCTATTCTTTATGGTTTCTTGTGATTTCAGCTTTTATTAATGAACCAAAAAAAATTAGTCTCGAACACAAATTATCTCTGCTGTTTCTTTTTGAACCTGCAGCCCAGAGTGACACCATTTGAGGAGACTGTTCTCCCACTTTGTTCATCCTGTCCTGATTGGGGTGCAGGGAGATATTTCCATGTTAACTGAGCTAATTCCAGAGCTGAGGGATAGCCTGGTTCAGCACTGTGCTTTGGTCAGCTCTCCTGGGTGGAGCTAGGGCTGCTGAAGCTCTGGTAAAATTATCACCAGTTTTTTTATTGTGCTCATTTTATGCTCAAATTAAGTAGGCCAAAACTTTTTGGGAGAGTTCTACTGAAGCAGATGTAATTTCACTTTTGCCATTATGATGAATTTACGGTTTGGGGTTTTTTTTTAATGCTTCTTTGGGCATTTTTAAACCAATTTAGGACTTTTTTTCTAGGTGTTTTCAGGGTCTCTATTTGTTTTATAGACACTCCCTAATTTTAAACTTTCAAACAAAAAGCATAATGCAGCATTAATGAAGCCAGGAAAATAAGATTAGACAGCTGGCCTGCTTGTTTTTCAAATTAACCTTTGTAGCATTATAGATAGCTGGGAAAGATAGCTTGAATGAAATTACTGTAATTGCCATTTCTCTGCTTTAGGTGTGCTGGGAATACAAAACTGCTATTGAACACACTGTGCATCAAATTAATGTATTTTACCAGTGATGGAATGTATTGTGAACGAAAAGTGGGATTTCTGAGGAAGGATAATTTTCTCAGTAGCATACAGATTTTCCCAGGTTAAGCTGAATAGTGGGTATTAGTCATTGAAAGTAGAACTTCTAATGCCTAATTGTTTCTTTTGGCTGGGTCTCAAGCCCAAGACTGTACAAAAGTTGTAACTGTGAACCTTTTTTTTTTTCTGTTTAGCTATCACAACAGACAAATTTGATAGCTTGTGTGCAAATATCCAGTTATTTTTCTGTTTTAGATGCCAAATGAACTTCTGAAGTCAGATTCATGTGTTATTAGCAACAAACTGTTCAGACAAAAGATCTGGCTGTCCCAGAGTCCTATTCCAATGAAAGCAGCTGATAGTGAGAGCAAACTTAAACACTTACCCTGTTGCTGTCAGAGACCTGTCATCCATGGAATTACCCACACAGAGGCTTTTGTTATTCCATCCTGAACAGATATGGCTTTGGTTTTTCCCATTTGTTTTTTGAATGTCTGTAGATTTTCATTATCCATGGGTGGACTCCTGGTTAAGGCACCACTTAACCACAGCTGGTTATCTTCGTTATGATTCACTAGGAAGACACATTTCATCACACACATTGCCTTTGTCTCTGTAGTGCATAGTTCTGCTAGATCCATTCTGCATTTCATCTTTTTTGACAGGTGACAGTTTTCTAAACAATGGCAGGATCTTGGAAATTGACGTAATTCTGTGGCCTTCCTTTGCCTTGGCTGTAGGAATTAACAATGCCAGCTACTTGGGTATCAGTAGCTGCTTATATTTGGAAATAGATGATCTCTAAGGTCCCTTCCATCCCAAACCATTTAATGAATCTGTCTCAGAGATGTCATCAAGACACTGTGAGTTCACATGGGATCTTTTATCTGCTGAGCAGTGCGTGGCTGTGTGTGCATCAAACAGAGATCAAACATTTTGATCTGAGTATCTGTTTAAGTGTCTCAGAGCAAAAAACCTGAATTGGCTCATTTAATTCTAGGGGTGTGAGCAGTTGTGTTCTGGCTGGGGTTGGCTCTGTGTGCACAGCCCTGAGGATCTGGGAAAGTCACAGCAAAGTGTAGGAGAAGGATGACACGTTGGGTTACTTGAGCCAGTTTTCCTTTGGCATTGCAAGTCTCCACGTTACGTGCTGAGCCTTGTGCCCAAACCCAGCAGGAAACACCCATCCACAGGGGCCAGGTGTTCTCCATACCTCCCCCCTGAGATCAGGGTTACTATTTTGCGTTTTGCACTTGGTGAGGGTGTAAGAGGGAGGAGGGAAACACTTAATTTTAGCCCATGCAGGAAGTTTGGGGCAGCCAGGTGCCTGCCTTATTCATTATTCAGGCCTGCAGGGCTGTCCTTGGGGCAGGCAGCTCTGCAGGATCACTGGAGGGGCATTTTCCTCACACTGGATACCCCCTTTCCTGTTATTAATCACGGAGAATGCTTTCCTGACACCCTGGTTGCTGCTATAATTACTCTGACCTCCCAGACAGGGATATTTTGTGTTCAAAATGGATCTAACAGCATGGCAGTCTTAGATGCTTCAGCTTCTCACAAGGAGAGGAATGAAGAATCTTAGAATATTTTGCGTTGGTAGGGACCCACTAGGATCATCCAAGTCCAATCCTGGATATGTAGAACAAGTAATTCATACTCATTTTCACTTCCATGTGTTTTCTTCTCTGCCTTCTGTGCATGTTCCTCCAAAATTTTCCCTTTGTCTCAGGAGCAACTCTTCCTTTGTCAGATTCTGTAATTTCATCTCTGTACAGTGTTTTTTGCTTTTCTTCTAACCTTTCTTGCTGTTACTAGTAAAGCCCACAATTCAAGCTGTCTCACACTGGGAGTCCTTGGCCTCTCAGCTTTTGGATATTCCTGGGTGAGGTAAGCTCTCTGCATTAAGTATCCCTGGTCACCACTTAGGGAGATTTATAGATGACTCTTTTAAATTCAACTTGTAACCTTTAGGCAAAGCTACCTTGGATGAGTTGAATTCCAGACAGGATTTTATAAAAAGTATTGCTGTACCTTTCTGTGTTCACATTTATTCCTTCTCTCTAGTTTTAATGAAGTCCACTTTTATAAAATACCTTTGAGCTACCTTGTAAAAATCTGACCTAGAAATGAAATGACACAGTATTTTTCATTCTGGAACATTTCTGAATATTTAGTGAAATACTTGTTTTGTGTGGTGCTATGATATTGGGCAGTTAAGAAGAACATGTATTCAATATTAAGAAGTCTGAACAAACCACTCATTTGAGCTGATTTTTTTGTTCTCCTCCTTGGAAATAATTGGATTTAAAGGATTTAAGTGGCAAATGGGATGCTTCTAGTTTACTTACTCTCTTGTTATACCTCCTCAGTGAATATTTTTTTGCCAAAAGTGAGAGCACTTTATTCTTTTCTAACTGATATTTTGGGAATTCACTCTTTTCATGGGCCTCATTTTCTCAGTTTCTGTTTGATTCTGCTGCAAATCTAAAACACTTCTTTTTTCCCCCAATTTTTTTTTGTGTTTTCTTTTTAAAGCCTGTAAAGACAATCCCAGGCTTAAGATACTGATCTTTTTAATGGAAAGAAACAAGAATTAGGGAGGCAGCAGTAGATGGTAATTCACATTTTCATTTTTTATGCAAACTTGTCTTTCCTGCAAGCATTATAATGACAATAAATGAAAGTTGTTTCCGATGTGGGAACGCTGCCACTCAGTGATGCTGTTAGGCCTGGGAGATTGTGTGCTGACAACCTAATTGATCTATTCTCTCTGCAGCAGAAATCCCCTTCTTTATCTCTTAAGCAGGCATTTGAAGAGGTGCTTTTTCCTAATCTTTCGGACTTACCTGTCTTGAAACCTTACCACCTCTTGATGTTGAACTTCCGTGCAAATTATCATGGGCTGCTGCATTTTTCAGCTCGTTTTTTACTCCCCTGCCTAATGGATCCCGGGGAATCTTCCTGGCGAGGGAAGAGCGCAGTTGGTATGGACCATCAAAGGATGACAGAGGGAAATTTGTTTCTGGGTGGTAAAGACCCAGGGTCTACATGCAAAGCGTTCCAGGAAGAGGGAAGGAAATGTTCTGGCCAAGCTGCTGTGTCCCTCTTGTAGAGCTTGGGAGCATGGCAGCCTCTGGGTGGACAGGCTGGTTCTGCCTCGGGGTGGATGCAGGAGCTGTGGTGGGAGAGAAGTAAAAGGATAAAAGCAAAGGTGAAGGTCAGCATTGATCCCTCCTCATCATCTGGAGCTGTTCAGAGGAGTCCCTGTGCCCCTCCACCTGTGTGCTGTGAGGATGGACACAGACGTCCTGCAGAGGGGAGCAAAGTGTGAGCTGGTGCAGGGTGTCCGTCCCTGGAGAGCCCTGGCAGGGCCAGGGGAAGGCACTTTCCCTCCCCGCCGTGAGTTCCCTGAGGTGTTTGGCAAGGAGAGCCTCTTCTTCTCAGGTTACCGAAGCCCAAGACGGGGGTCAGAAGATGGGTGCACAGCCTAGAGAGAGACACACAAACGAATTATTCATGCAGAGAACTGAAAATGCTGCCCTGTTCCTTCCTTTCATACAGTGCTCAGCCCTGTAACCCGTATTTTTGGGGTGTATTTGTAATGTAAATTGCCTTCTGCATCAAGCCCAGGGAGCATCTGAACTATGATCTGAACTGTGTGGTAGCTCTGGCACAGGGCTGGGGGTTATTTCAGGGGTCTGCACCACGGTGTCCAAGGTCTGAAGACAAAAATTAACAGGATAACAAGCACTGCCATCACAATCTTTTCCCTTTAGGTGTTTGCTGTGTGAGGCAGCTTCTGAGGTTCAGGGTTTATGCTGCCACATCCAACACTGCATGAAGCAGCAGCGTGAGCTCACTAGTGAAAGTGAGCTATAATTTATTAGCCATACCAGGAGCTAATAAACTAGCTTCCCCTGCAGTTCCACAGGGTTTTGATGCATGATACACAATAAAGCTGCAACCCAAAGGGGTGTAACCACGGAACCAGGCTCTTACCCATGGAAACCCCTGTTCGTTAAAAATTAAATGCTTCACATTTTTATTTTCTGGTCTAAGACATGAGATAAACGACGAAAAGACGCTCACCCTTGCTCTGACAGAAGTGAATTTTGGATGCTACAAATTGCTTTCCTATGACTGCTCTTTCTTGCTGCTACTCCTTCCTGTAATTACACTGACTTTGTTTGCCAGATGTTCAGTGACAACATTATACCGCTGTAGTCTGTTTTCCAGTTGCTTTATTTGTTCCAAGGACAACTCCTTTCTTGCCTTTTCTTTCAGGGAGGAAATAGACAAAGAGGGGGGGAAAAAATCCTTTACAAATGTTTTAAAGTGCAAAGACCGGGACAATGGTTTTTTCCCCTCTCTCTGTCTAAGTGAAACAATGAAAGTCCTGCACTTTAATCTTCTTAGCCCCAGGGGTCTTCTAATTATTGCAGCTGTTGCACAGGCTTATGCATAGTGAGTCCTCCTTCCCATTCATCTCGGAGGTTCTTTCATGTCCATTAGCTCCTCGCTGGAAATGGAGGAGCCTCCAGCTCTGAGGATAGGTGAAGTTTACCTTGTGGATCAGGGCGAGGAGAACAAAGCATTCCCCGAGTTCCTTTCCAGGATTTACAAATGACCAAAGGCTCTTCTTTGCCTCCGCGAAATCCACTTTAAATTGGCTGGGATTTTAACTCTTTAGTCGTGCCTTGTTCAGGTGTCACACGGCAGCGGTGCTTCCGACATGGAAAAAAAAAGGAAGGAATGAGCGGTGAAATAGCTGGTTGTGGAAAATGCACTCATATGTTTAAGCAGCAGGAAGCTTTAAAAAAAAAATACAGCTTTAGAGCAATATGATGCCATCCCCTCTAAGGAAACAAATCTTTTAGTGGCTACACTGAGGAACAGAAACTCCTGTGCCCAGTTTGAAGTCCTATGCTATCACTTAAGCAATTTTGGAAAAGAAATTATAAAAAAGAGACAATCCAAATTCACGCAAAATACATTTTAATTAGGATTAAAACAACAAACTGAATTAACAAATTGCTTCATGTAATTGGACATTTCTGACTCAGCATCAAATATGCTTTGTTACAGAAATGCCAATGTTATAAAAAAAAAGTTTTTAAATGTTTGTATATAAACAACAAAAATAACAAATAGTAAAGCCAGATGCACAGCTTGTGAATATTATTATGGGTTCATAGTTGTGATACAGGGTAAATATTTTATCTGCTTCTGTTGGGAGCTCTGTAAAAGTTGCCCATTTTTAAATTCTAGATCCAGAACACCAAGCAGGCCACCTGAAATCCTGTTTTTATTTACTACTGTGTTACTAATACAGCAGTCCTCATTTATACCAGCAGGTGTTCTGCTCACAATTTCAACCACTGCTACTAAATTCTGAATATATTAAAATAAATATTTTTCTACATAGCGCATATTAAAAAAATATAAATCTCCAGATAATATTTTTTGTGATTTTAAGGTTTAAATGCTGATGTTGGCTAACTCTGTGTTCTGGAGTGTGAGGCTGTGGGAAGAAGGGTGTCCCCCATCCACGCTGAAGCACTCCTTTGGCTCCCAGCACAGGATGAAGATGCCCTTTGGAAGCTGTCCCTGTTCTCTTTTTGTTCTTGAAATCTGCCCAGAAATTGGAATAGTGTTGTGGGGCCTGAGCCAAATAGTGCTGTGAAATAGCCTAACAATTTAACACCCTTAATGACTGAATTTCAGGCACCTGGAAAGTTTAATATAATGATACAAACACAGCCATAATTTTCCAGGGTGTATTCTTCACTTGTCACTGTTGCCAAAAAACACTTGGATCCATTTGAAGCTGAAATTACACTGTTGCTTGCAAGAAACCGTTTGTGATGGGTTTTGTCTGTTCTGAAAGGCATTTTATGGGGATGCTGGTGGTCTGCAAGCTTCCAGTTAGTGGCTGCAGCTGGTGTGTGACTCCCTATTAAATGATGAAATATGGGGATTCCCAGCCTTTTCTCTTTTATTGCCTGTTTCTCTGCGAGTGGCTTTGGTAAAAAAATGATGTCTGACGGCTGACTAGTTTCCAGATAATATTTTCTGTATTAATTTCTTAGTGAATCATGACAAGAAGAAAAATGTGTATCCTCTACTTCTTGGCCATATGCAGATTTTTGATGGCTGGGAAGACTTTACTGAATTTGTCTGCAAGAGAAAAGGATTACTAAATACCTTGGAAATTCTTGCATCAATAATTTGCTAAATGATACGTATTTCTCATTGTTTCTGAACTAGCAAACTTTCTTTGTCTTTCAACAATGCTCTAATAGCAAAGACTTGTTGTAAAATTAGTCATTGCTACAATATTACCGTTTTCCCAAACTGTATTACAGTATGCTGTTTCCTCATCATGAAGTACTCCAGTAAAACCATCAGAGAAAAGGAACACTTAATGGTTAGGGGCTTGTTTTATTTTGTTTTGTTTCCATTCTCTGGATGTTTTATGGTGTTGAAACACTTCTGAGGATTTTAGAGTGCAATTAGGTATTGCAAGGGGCATGCCTTTGATGCTAAACTGTAAAAGAAAGTGGTAAGAGAGGGAAATGATTTTGTAAGGTGGGATGGCTGTTTTCTGCCACTTCAGTGCCCTTTATGGTTTGTTCTAGCTGTTGTCAGATTAAGTGGAAATTGTGCGTGTGTAGAAAACAGAATGTGGCTTCTAGACAGATCCTGCTTTAAACAAAACCATCTTCACACCAGGCCTCGCTCTCCAAAGGTCTGACGTGCTCCAGAAGCTGTTGAAATTGTCAAGGTCTTTGTCAGAACCAGAAAAACCCCAAATAAAATCATGCTTTTTTTTTGGTTTGTACCATTTCTGGTGTGTGCAGGGAAATATGACTATGGAAAATTGACCAAAATCCATATAGTGATAAATGATATATTTTTAGTGATCTTTGATGTGTAGAAACAGGCACCAGGCCCACCACTGATTAGCAAATCTGCTTCAAAAAAGCACATTTTTGGGGGTGTTTTGTCATTACTGGTAGCAGCCACTAGAGGGAGAACATAATTTATACCATAATAGCTCACCTTTTTGTACTATTTTTCATTCTACCCACCTGTTTTCAGCATTGTGACAACACCTAGGTGAGGTTACAGAGTGGTGATGGCTGCAGAAACAACCTAAAATGTCCCACTGACAGGTTTTTTTGGGTTGCATAGTGGTGATGGCTGCAGAAACAACCCAAAATGTGCCACTGACAGGGGTTTTTTTGGGTTACAGAGTGGTGATGNGCTTCAAAAAAGCACATTTTTGTGGGTGTTTTGTCATTACTGGTAGCAGCCACTAGAGGGAGAACATAATTTATACCATAATAGCTCACCTTTTTGTACTATTTTTCATTCTACCCACCTGTTTTCAGCATTGTGACAACACCTAGGTGAGGTTACAGAGTGGTGATGGCTGCAGAAACAACCTAAAATGTGCTGCTGATGGGGTTTTTGGGTTACACAGTGGTGATGGCTGCAGAAACAGCCCAAAATGTGCCACTGACAGGGGTTTTTTTTGGGTTACAGAGTGGTGATAGCTCCAGAAAGAACCCAAAATGTGCTGCTGATGGGCTTTTGGGGTTACACAGTGGTGATGGCTGCAGAAACAACCTAAAATGTCCCACTGACAGGTTTTTTTGGGTTGCATAGTGGTGATGGCTGCAGAAACAACCCAAAATGTGCCACTGACAGGGGTTTTTTTGGGTTACAGAGTGGTGATGGCTGCAGAAACAGCCCAAAATGTGCCACTGATGGGGTTTTTTTGCTTTCCAGGTGTTGTGTTTCACTACCGGGCCGCCACAAGCAGGTACACCCTGAATTTCACACAGGCCCACCAGACCTGCCGGGACAATGGTGCTGTCATGGCCAGCCCAGAGCAGCTGAAAGCAGCCTATGAGGATGGGTTTGAGCAGTGTGATGCTGGCTGGGTGTCTGACCAGACTGTCAGGTGAGGCTTTCAAAATGCCCCTTCATGTTTTTCCCCAAAATTTGTGTGCCTGGCCTGTGCAGACCTAAACCGTTGTTTTGCCGTAATTGATGCCTTGGAGTGGCTGCCTGGAACAGAGGCTAGACAAGACTGGGAGAATAAAGTGGGTATTTATTAAAGGCCTTCAAAAGGTACATCTTGAGCAGTCAGAAACCTCCCAGAGGCTACATCCAAGATGGACAATGGTTATGAGTTTTTCACACAATTTTAAGTTTGGTCCATTTGCATTTCAGGGGATAATTCTCCAATTACAGCTTCAGGTAATGAAGTCATTTACCCCAGTTTGCTCCCCCCACAAATCACTTTTGTTTGTATTTTTGGGGCCTGAGGCTGTAGGGTGTCCTTGAGTTTCAGGCCCAGAGGGATTGTTCTGTCTGACCAAAATGTGAAGACAGTAACTAACACTCTATATGGAGTTTGGAGTTATGCCCTAAAGCAGTACAGGATTTGAAAAATATAAAAGCTGAAATCTTAAAGTGTCATAACAATAAACTTTCTGCATTTCCAGGTATCCAATCAGACACCCAAGAGTTGGCTGCTTTGGAGATAAGATGGGAAAGAAAGGAGTCAGGACGTACGGGCGCCGCTTCCCTAACGAGACTTACGATGTTTATTGCTACGTGGAGCACATGGAAGGTGAGATGGCTCTGCAAAGCCTGGAAGTGCACTGCAAGGCTTAAAGAGTGACTGGGGAGCCTAATGTGGAACAGCAGAGAGGGAGAAAATTCCATTTAAAATAGGTTTTGGCTGCTCTGGATCTGAAGGGAGCTGCCAAATGGAGGGAACCTACAGTTTGTGGTCTTGCAGGTCCTAATTAAAGGCCAGTGTGGAGTCTACAAAGAGGCAGTCAGGGTTCAAGCTGCCTATAGTTAGTGCAGCAGATCTCCCAAAAGTTGCTGTTGAAGTGTCTTATTTTTTTGAATGTTATATAAAAGTATTTTCAAAGAGATGCATTTAATGTTTGAGAAAATATGTATGCTATATATAAGTATATACAAAGATAGATGTAGTATATGTGCTAACTGTATGTAGTTCATAAAGTATGTAATTAAGTCTTTTTATATGTCCATGGCATAGAATTAGACAGATATTGAATTGCCATCTATGTTTAATAGTATCTTCTTAATAATGGGTCATCTCAGATTCAGAAAGAAACAAAAGAGTAAAAACTTTGTAGTTTCTGGGCATAGTTTAGTAAAATTATTACAGAGATATTTTTCAACCAGGACTAAAGTACATTCTCCACTTACTACCGTGCCCTGAGTGTGTCACACTGCTTCTGTTTGACAGGTTTTTATTCCATGCCATTTCCACAGTTCCTTTCTAAAAAAAACCCTGATAATTCCTAACTAAAAATCCTCAGGGATGGTCCTTGGCTGTTACACATTTAATTTAGTGCTCTTAAAGTCAGCAGAACAATAAATTAGCCTTGACTCTGAACAAGCCTGCCTTTGTAGGTGTACATATATTTTAAAAAAGCAATTGCAAAATGCAGGTGCTCAGTGTTTGTTTGTAATCTGTCTTAGACAAGATATAGATTAGGTCATGCAAATTTTTTGCCTGCTGGTGACTTAGAGAGATTTTAGTTACTGAAATCAGTAAGTGTTTTATTTTTAGTAGCTGAAGATCTGTCCTAGACAACTTGGAGATTTATGCAATACAGGTATTGCAAAGCCTCTAGAAAACATATATGCTTGACAATCTGTAACTTGAACTTGAAAATTAAGTGACAGAATTTTGTTAGTGCTTTCCATTCTCTTAATTTTACCTTGTCCCGCTTACATCTGTCAGTGAGAGCACCTGTGAATATCTACAATTCATGACATTTGATCCTCCATCAGTCCTTGATGAGACTGGATTCTGAATCTCCTCTAAATCAATGCTTTTAAATTCAGTTTGTGTCTTTTCTAGGTTACAAAAAGAAGGTTTAGTCAAAAACATAATCTGTATAATTCCTGGGTGAAGAACAATCTCTTGTTCTTTTCCCTCTTCAGGAACAGAGAAATGTAACTAATGCAGAGCAGATTGGCTGGGTGCATGAGAGCCAGCAGTTTCTCAGGGTCAAAATTTATCAGTAAACTTTCAAAAATAGAACTTAAGTCAAAACTGAAGCACTTTTCACTGAGGCTGATGGTCTCTGCTTGGAACAACCTGGAACCAGACTGTTGTGTGGTTCAAAGAGGCTGCAGTGACTGTGCAGTCCTCATGGATGAAGATGCACAGGAACTCAATTTCTCATGGACCTCATTAATTGGCTCTTCTTTGTTATAAAATTTCATTTGCCAAAGTTTATGACCTGGTTTCCCTCTCAGGATGCATCTACACTTCTGTCCCACTGTGTGGCCTGTCAGCTGGACTGTGGTGACATGGTCTGCTTGCATATGAAACATCCAGATTTTAACAAATATATAAACTAGAGCACAATATTATAGAGATTTGGTTCATTATATTGCATTCATTGTATTGAACAAGTTTAATGTCAGATTATTATAATAGTTAGCCAAATATACTCCCCAACTTTTCCCTTTTGTTGTTATTGTTTTTTTTTTGTTGTTGTTGTTTTGTTTTTTGTTTGGTTGGTTGGTTTTTTGTTTGGGTTTCTTTTGTTTGTTTTATTTTGGTTTGGGTATTTTTGGTTGGTTGGTTGTCTTGTTTGTTGGTTTTTGTGTGTATGTCAGAGAGATTTTATTATTTTTCTCATTCTCTCAGAAGTTTTAAAATGATCAGGAGTGTGACAACAACTTCTACGACCTCCAGGAGGAGTTTATGGGTACAGGGCATAGAAAGAGTGTAGGTAGGTTCTGCTGACATGCAGAGGAGTTAAATTACTCTGTTTGGATGAGGAGAAACAGGCACGTGCTAGGAAGTCACGATGCCACATTGTGGTGTAGTGCAGGATAAACCATTCCTCAGTGCCTTCACAGAAACTTGAGCCTCTGAGCCAGACTCCCTTTTCCAGGTGGGGCTGAGGAGCCAAGGTGGCTTTGTCTGTGTAACAGGAGCAGTTTCTGTTGGGACAGAGGTTAATTTTGAGTGAGAAGGAGTTTGTTAGAAGATACACAACATCTATGAGTTTATACTTCAGAAAAACTCACCCACAGAAGAAGAAAATTTAGAATGTCAATGGAGTTATTGGAAAGTTGAACTAAACTAGATTTCTGTGTTGGTAGGGAACTTAACATGTCAAGAGCTAAAATTGTGCCCTGATGGCCCTGTTCACCAAAGGTTGATCCTGCAAGGTGTGACCTTTAGCTCATAACTTAATTCATACCAAAATGAATCCATGGCACTTTGGGTGTGCTTAAATACAACTTTTTCCATGTGAATTTTAAAGCTCATATCTGTGTACCCTGCCCTGATTCAATGCCAAATCTATTAGACTTGCTTGCACTAAAGAGGTCCTTATTTGGAGGGTCTGTGTCAGTGGAATGACTATTCATGGCACAAGCCTGAGTAATGATATCAAAATTTGGGCTATAATGAGGATGTCACCAAGGAAGTCATTGAACACTTATTGGTCTGCTGGCTGCTGTTGGTGTGTTACCCCAGAAGGCCATAAATGGTGGTGGGAATTCTTGCAATATGTTTTAAAATAAATGCGCATTGAATTTGCAGTACTAATTTGGGTATTTGCACTGAGGATTTGTAGGAGCAACTCCATCTCAATTTTATTCCTTTTTGGCCGTGTGGAATCAGGAAGTTAGCCAGAGACATGGATTTCTCCTTAAATCACAAACTATTAGCTTAAATTGAAACCAGTTATCTAGGCTAACTCTTGCCATTTCCTTGTTCTGAGGAAAGCCAGAGAGATTAAAGACTGCACAATTCTAATTTAAATAGTATGAGTTCTGCTGCGACAGTCAGAAGAATAACTGTGGGAAGGATTGAAAATCTCTGAGCTCCTGGAGTTAAAAATGAGAACCTGGAGTCAAAATATCATTAAAAAGGTACTAGGCAGGATGTTTTATTACAAACTGTTTTACATTCCTCATATTTCATCACTTATTTCAGTGTACTAAGCACTAACAGAAACATTTGGGGTACTTTTAACTGCAGGAAGTGATTTATGAGTAAAGATTTTAAAGTGATTGAGCTGCAAACGTTTGGGTGAGGATCCCTTAACACCACCAGCCACAGGGGTGTCTCCTGTGGAGTAATCCCTTGAATGGAGATGGGTGGTGGGTGAGGAAGAGTTTGAATTCTTCAGAGAAGCAGTGTGTGGTTAATTTGGCAGAGATGCAGACAGAACCACCACCAAAGCCCACTGGTGGAGTGAGTTTGTGCTGAGCCAAAGCACAAACCACCCCATCAGGATTGTCTCCTGGCCAGAACCCACCAGAGCCCATGTATGCCTGACAAGCCTCCATCATGTGCAGATGGGCCCTCATGCTAACAGAGTTATTTTTGGGGTGTCTGTGGGGAAGATTGTACAGCCCTCCTTCCATGCACCACCTCCCCCCCACAGTGAGCGCAGGGAAGAAGGATAAAAACCAAAACCAGATGTCCTTTGAATACTTTCCACCTACTCTCATGCAGTTTTGCTGTTGTCATGGAAATTTCTGTGAGAATGATAGTCATAATTAAAGGAGTCTTAGTCTAAAATGTGGCCTCAGGTGAGAAGTTTCTTCTGTGTTTTGGGCAGCTAAAGATCTTCTCTGGGGTCTGTTCTGATGCTGGAGCAACAACTAGATTAGGTTTCAAAACTGGGACACAGAGAAAATAATGTTTTTTCTCTAGTTCAGGGACTGTGGTAGAATTGTGAGCCTTTTCATTATACTAGACTCTTATCCAGCCTTGGATTGTGTGACATCATGCAGGGTGAAGTTCTCAAGAGGATTCCTGTTCAGCCAATGGGTCTGCACAGAATAGACTCAAGACATTCAGGAAAGTTTAGTTAAATCATTGCTGCTGGGCATCCAAAAGGAATCAACTGACTTGTTCTGACGTGCAAGAGAAAAAGACTTCTTCATCTTGTCCAGCCTCCTGCTTTAAAGTTGAACCAAGCTGCTTAGATGTTTGTGTTTTTCCAGCCCTGCAGAGTGGTTTTGGTAATTAGTGACTTTGTTAAGGACACCTCTTTATTACCCTGGTGTGTCAGAGAACCAGCCTTGAGCAGCAGAGAAAGAGAGGAGGGGGATGAGGAAGATCTTGGTCCTGAAGGCACGAGGGTAAATGTTTTAGTCCTCAAAGTGGTCTTGGTATTCCTGCTTCTCTGCACACTTGACCATGTCCTACGAATGAAGTTTTGAACAGATTTCATGCTTTTGAGGAAAAGAAAGTTGTGATGGCAATGCCTCATGACTGCCTGGGTTTTGACCTGCTGGCTGTGTCCACGTGAGGGGCAGGAACCACAGGTTACAGGTGCAGGTGAGAAATGCCCTTAGAATGCTTTGTGTAACTCAGAAAAGATGGCATTTTGTCACTCTTAGCTAGCTTTTGTCTCTGACCCAGGGTACCCTGATCTGCAGCTGTAGTCACAGAATCCAGGAGCTCTAACACTCCCAAAGGACATCTCTGTNTGTTTTTGGGTTTTTTTTTGTTTTATTTAATTGTGAGAGTTAAGCATTTCCTCCTATGGGAATGATTAACTTTTCATATAATTAATATCCCTCTGCATTTTCTAATGCCTGGCTTTGGATGACTATGAAGGTTGTAGAATCTGAGCACCTGACCACAAGGTAAAGCTCGTGAGCACCAAATTCCAGATGGGACAGTAATAATCACAGAATCACAGAGTCATTAAGGCTGGGTAAGAAGAATTTTGGGATCATTAAGTCCAACCATCAACCCAGCACCACTACCCCAGTCAACAGAGGCTGTGTGTGGCTTTGGTTCTAGCCTGCCCTTCTTCCCACCTTCCTTTTAAGTTGTATGATTCATGACATTCACATCTACCAGTGTGCCCAGCTCACCCAGACATCTCCTGAGGAGAGAAAGTGAATCAAAGCAATGAAACTTGCTATGAAATCAGCTGATAAGATTTGTGGGACTGATTCTTGTAGAATTTTAACTTTTTCCTCAGGGATTGCAGGTGCATCAGCTTTTGTCTTCAAGATTTCTTCATCTGCCCCTGTATTTTGCAAAGAGATGGAAAAAGCCTGACTTTCATCAGGTATCTCTTTTGACCAAGCAAAACAAACACATGTAAGAGGAAAATCCTGGGGATTCTTGGAGTGCAGTGACCGCTGAGGCTGCTCCATCAGCCTGAAGCTTGGTTTGGAACAGGAGCCAGCAATAACACACATTACATTATTGTCTGCAGCCTCAACACTGTCACGTTCTCCACCCCACCCCCTGGTACTGCAGAACCAGTTTTTCTTCATCTGCTGGCCTAAGCCCTGGGCTTTGCCTGCACACTATTGCTGAGCTACTCAGGGTGTGCTCCAGCTATAAAAACAATGCACATGGCTGCTTAACACACACAGAATTGAATTTGCCCTGTCTGGTGTTGGTGGCTGTGTCATTTGTTTGTCGAGCAGATGAGTTTTCCCTCTTAATTTCCTTGTTTTCAGGGTTTTGTCTGAGAAATTGAGGGGCTTCCAGTCATCTTAATAAAAACACTGTAAGCGTGTGGTGGGATCTGTCCTCTTGTTAAATATGGAAGCTGTTGTGCTTTCAAAAATGGGAGTAAATTGTAGAGACTGCATGGATTAAATACATTTCATTAACTTCAGAATTACTTTTCTTGCTTTTTAGAAGTTTCTGTGCAAGACTTGAGTCCTTTTCTCTTTAATACTTTGAAGGAGTCAAGATGTTTCAGCCACATGCTAGAAGTGAATGAGATCAAGAAAGCCCAGGAAAACCTCCATACTTTAATTTTTTTTGTAAGGTGGTTTAAGAAGCTTGCAGAAGCAGAACAAACTTTAAAGTGTTTCTGGATTCATATATCAAGCAAGGCCTTTATTAAACTCTTTCTTTGTTTTTCACATTTGGTCCCAACAATTATTAAGCATATTAAGTGTATATTTAATCACAGAGAATTTTAATCTGTTTTCAAACTGGAGAGACAAATGGAGAAGTCATAGCTCCTAGAGTAAACTGCTATTTGCAATATGACTTTTGCCCATTGCTCAATTTTTTAAAAATAAGAACTGTGGAATCATAGAAAATTGCTCTCTAATTAGAGCAATTACAAGATGACATGTTTTAACATCTTTGCCCTTTATCTTATCACTAGCATTCCTGAAATAAATGCACATTTACTTGGTATATGATGGAATCTTGCTCATTGCCCTGCTGCTTTTTTTGCCTTCTTTGTGAGGTTATTGTCACAAATTCTTGAATATACCAATTAGGTATCAAATACTTTGGATTTCACTTATTGGATTGTTTTGGTTAAGATGTGTTTTTCCTTAAATATATGGTTTTTTTTTTTTACTTTTCTTCCTTTTTTTAAAATTGGTTTGGTTTGGTTTTTTGTAAAACAATCCTTGACAAAGATGGTATCTGTTTGACAGCAGCTGATTTTAAGAGATGAACAAAATTATCCCATGTGGGGTCAGTAGAATATATTCAGTGTAGAGAAAGGTATGACACTCATCTTTTAAGTGTGCAGGATTATCACTGTTGCAGATACAGGCATACTCCAAGGCAAATTTGAGGCAGACATCTGCCTAGAAAGTGCAGCTTGGGTAAGTCAGTTCTCTGCAAAGCGACCTCTCTTAAAGAAGAACCCTGCATTTTGAAATGTTACACCAAGACTTAACCCCTCACTAAGTTTCTCTGCCTTAACTGAGTGCAGATGACAGCTCAGAGGAATAAATAGCACTAACTTTAATGATGTGGTGTACAAGCTTCATTTGGAACCAGTGATCCCAATCACTTGATGGAGAAATTGCTTTTCTAGTAATCTTGCACTGTTTACCCATTTTCCTGTGTATTTTACGAGTTTCCCTCATAAGAAATGTTGTGGGATTGTCTGCAATTAGTTTTTTGTTTACAGAAGTCACAAAAATTCATTGTTCTTCTTCACTTTTCTCACTTCCTCATCTAACTGGACTGATATCTGCTGTATAATTGCAATTAATTTGCATTTTAACTAGTAGTTTTCATATACATCATGGCTGCTGTGAGAGGATCAGTGAGCAGTCAGTCCTCAGAGCAGAAAGGGCTGCTCTGGAGAGGCCTTTCTTTGCTCCCCTGTTTCATGGTGCTGCTTTTGGGACAGGATTGTGGGACAACTGCACATCACTCTGTGCAGGACATGGCAGCAGAGCTGGCAGACAGATGCAGAAGGATGTAACGAAAAAATGCTCATTTTCTGTGCGGTCTGAAGAGCTGAATGAGCCACTCTGAGGACAAATGGCTCTTTGCTTCTCTTATCTGTCCCTCTCCAACAGACACACTCTGTCCCTCTACCTCCAAGCTGGGAGCTGCACACAATGTGCATAAAGCAAGTTACACTATGGGATTGGTGCTACAGCTGTAATAACAAATCACAGCCTCTACCTAGGAGGAAAAAGAAAGCTGGCACCTTGCCTCCTTTCACACTTGCATTCCTTTCAGGCCCCGAACAAGCGTAATATCGATGTGAATGAAACTGCTCGGGGTGATGTAGTTTCTGTCTGCATTTTTCTGTGTTCCCTTCAGACCTGTGCAGGGGTAAGACAGATTGCATGGTAGAGTTTTCCTGCCACAGTGGCTGTTGTGTCCTGGCCTGCTGTGGTTGAGGCAGGGCATTGCTGTCTTGCAACAAATATTTTGAATTTGTGCTGCTGGTTTGAACACCAACACCTCATTTTAGGTCTGGCTGGTTTCATCTGAAGTCTAAGCAAAAACTGGAAAAGGATCAGTTTACTGCTTCATTCCCAAGACATGAAAATGAGGGGCTTGACTTTTCTTTAGGGTGTTTGTGTGAATGAGGCAACCAAGACAACTGCACAACAATGATTTACCTTGGAAGCAAAATATTAGATGTGCTATTTGCTTTGTTTTAGTGTCCAGCTGGGTGGCTATTGCTTACAAACTGTTATTCCTTGGAAGCTGAACTATACAATCAACATTCTAGACTAATTCAGCTTCTCCACACAAAGAGGGCTTTGTACATACAACATGTCTTGTGCATTTCCTCGCCTTTGTTTCCAAATGGGACAAGAGGAAGACTCATGGAAATCCAACATTAGAAGCTGCTCTAGAGCAGCCAATGAAAAATATTTCCTGTTTTTCGAGTGTTTGAAGTGAGATTCTAGCAATGCCTAAAAGGGCTAGGTAGGGGGCTTGCAGAAGTAGAAGATTTGCTTTATGGAAAAAGTAAATTCTGATGGACTGGATTTAATTAACTCAGCTGAGCTGCAAATTCTACTCTAACAGGGGTCACAGTGGAGCCTCAGGGCTGCTGTTAATTCTGCTAGAGACCAAGGAAGGGACTCAGTGTCCAGCCACAGTGTACTTCATGGCAGAAAGTTTGCTTATAAATGCTCATGCTTTGTGGCAGTTTAACCTTCAAATTCAGGCCTGGAACATTTGGTTTACAGGTATCTGATTATTTTTCTCTTTAAGGAAAAAAAATACTCATGTTTTGGGAAAAATCCCCAACCTTGCAGGACTCTGGAATTGTTTGATGGCGGAACGTGCTGCTCAGCCTTTGTTACTTTTTTTTTTTTTGTTTCCTCCTGCAGATGAAGTGGTTCACGTCTCAGCCCCCCAGAAGTTCACCTTCGAGGAAGCTAGGGAGCTGTGTGAGGAGCGAGGAGGTGTCCTGGCTTCTGTGGGGAACCTCTACGTGGCCTGGAGGAACGGCTTTGACCAGTGTGACTACGGGTGGCTGGCGGACGGCAGCGTCCGGTACCCGGCCTCCGTGGCGCGGCCCCAGTGCGGCGGGGGTTTACTTGGGGTGAGAACCCTGTATCGCTATGAGAACCAAACAGGCTTCCCTTACCCCGATAGCAAGTTTGATGCCTACTGCTATGAACGTAAGCATTTATTATTTTTCTTTCTCGGTGGTGATTTGCAGCATGCTCGCCGCGAGAAGCGGTTCCTTTATCGCGCGTTTTGTTTCGGTTCTTGCGGCGCGTGCGGGCTTTTAGAAACTAAAACTTTGTTTTCTTAAAGTAACATTGTCAATGTCTTAAAGTAACACTGGCAGGTGAAGACAGGCAGAATTTTGAGGTAAGATTTCAGCCTGAGCAGTGTTTTGACCGTGGGTCTGTGGGTGCTCCATATTTGGGTGCCTGAGCATACCTTGGTATCTTTGCATCTTGTCAATGGACACAAGACAGACATTCAAAGCCCACCTGGGCATGTCACCTCCTCCAGGTGACTCTGCCTTGGCAGGGGGCTGGACTAGATGATCTCTGGAGGTCCTTTCCAACCACATCTATTCTATGGTTCCGTGATAAAAGTCCTAAAGGTGAACAATGGATATTCCCTCTCCGATGATGGCAGCAAGAGAAGCTGTTCACGGGCTGTGTACATGGCTGGCCACTTTCAGGTCTCTCAGATGCCAGTAATTTGGATCTGGATCCCAGGCACATTGTTCCATCACTTTCTTTCTCTTTCTTACTCAGTGTTTCATGGGACAGTGGGTGGTCTAAATTACCTTTCTTACTGGTGCTTGTTTCCCTCCTGGTATTTTCACAGGCACTTCAAGTGCTTGCCACATTCACATGGTATACTTCACCAATCTAAATCATATGTCCTCCACATCTGTCAGCTTTCTTTTGGGGTCAAATATTGCCCTGAAATCTCATCTATCTTCAGTGCCAGCTGCCTGGCTCTGCTTTATGGTGCAGCCTCTCCTTGAATAGGTTCCTGTTGTCCCAAAAGGTTCACCAGCTTTCCAGCTGAATATCCTGCTTCCCTGAGACTTGCAGCCTCAGCACAGGGTGGGTTGGACAGCTCAATTATTTCCCTGCAGGCCTCTCTGCCCAAGGAAGTTCCTTGTTGCAAATAGCATGGCTGACATTAGCGTTGTGTTGAGTTAAAAGTTCAGAACTTGGTCATTAACTATGAATATTTAGGTTTTTTGGACTCAGTCCAGTAACTCAGAACTACTTGAAATGTGCAGTTTGTACTGTCCCCATTTTTGTGGATGATGAACTTACTGCAGCTGCAGATCTTTCCAGCTCAGGCACTGAAGACCCATTTATGAGCAAATCTTACTCTTTGAGAACAAATCCCGACATCTGCGGCAACATTATGGTCTGGCTGTTCTCAGACACTGTTGATTTGTTGTTTTAATTTTCCTTTATAGTTTGTGGGTATGATGTTCCAAAACTTTGCATGTGGAAATAGTCCTAATGGAACTGGTTACAGGAAAAAGGACTTAAGTTCAGGAGTCTGTGCTCTAATCTGCAGAGCAGCATTTTGTCATATCACTCTTTCTGTTCCTACTCCAAATTGTTTATGACCTGTTTAAAGTGTTGTGGATAAAAAAGACTTTAATGAGGGTGTATTTCATAAGTCCCTCTAAAAGACTGGGGTAAGAACTGAACATTTTGCCTGTAATCTAGTCTTTAGTTAGGACAAATTCCAACCTGCTGTTTGTTTTTGTGAATTTCGCCTCTTTCAAGCAAGATGTGCCTTTACAATGTTCTTTCCAGAAGTTTTAGTTAGCACAGTTTGTGATACACATGCCATTTGTTCTAAAAGTGACCTTGGTTGGTATTGGGTTGTTGCCTTTTATATAAAGGCTTTTCCTGAAAAGTCTTGCCCTTGGTATATAAAGAATAAATATTTCATCACTTTGCAACCCAGGAATAGACAGTTCAGGACTATCAAACTTTTTACAAGACAAAATAAGACTAAACAGAACCAAAACAATTTGGTAAAGGCTGAACGGCTCTCCAGCACTTTTAATCACAAACAACAGACTATCAGAATTAATTAAACACTGCTGGCTAGAGGACTCAGGTTTTGCCAGATGCATCTGCCTTTGTGTAGGGAAATGCAGGGGTGTCATGGTGTACCCTCCTTCAGGGTGCCACAAATTTCAGAAGTTACTGAAATCTCTCTCCCCCTCTCAGAAGGTGCTTGGGATCTCACAGGAACCAGCTGTGGCTCCTCACTGCTTTTGCTAAAAGATTTATGCAAGTGGTGAGTAATGAGACTCCCTGCTCAGCATCTTGGTCCTCCACATCTCAAGCAGCTGCCTGGTGCAGTGGCTTTAGAGTGAGTCACTCTCTCCCAGTGGGGCCTTGGAGCCAGTCCCTTCTTTGGGGCAGAAAAAGGGAGAGGATAAAAAAAAAAAAAAGGCTCTGCATGAGAGCAGAAGGCTTGAATTTAAGCCCTTTGTTTGAAATCATCCTTTGTCTGGAAGTTTCTTCCGAAATTTCCCATTATCTCAGTTTCAAAGTCTCAGTCCACCACAAAATCTGTTGTCCCCCAGCTCTGCCTGCTTTGGGGTTGGCTTTAAGCAGTGATTCCCACAGTGCCTGACAACAAAACTGTCCTGTCTGGGACCTGGGCTCTCAGTGTAAGCCCAGCCCCCTGCTCACAGCTCCCACTGTGTGTCTCACACCTCATGGCTGTGTCTCCCTCCTCACCTGGACATGCAGTCACACCACAGCACCTCTGTGCTTGTTCAAGCTGTTTCAGTCTTCACAAAGACAATTTGTGCATTTGAGAAAGGGGATATCTCCTTCTTCATCCCTGCTCAGGCTCCTCACTCCTGTTTCATGATTATGAGTCTCTCTGCTGGAAAATCTCAAAATGTTAATTTTAATTTGTGGTTTTAAGAAACCTCAATCCATATTTTGAGCATTTTGCTTGCTTTTAAAAAGGAATCATATTTATTGAAATACATGAAAAACACAGGGAATAAATTCAATTTTAAAATTATATTCACTAGTTTCAGTGGAGCAGCCAACCTGGACAACTTTTAAAGTACAGTTAAGTTCAGGATTTTAACTTCAGCAGTGTTATGGGTACAAAATTACATTGTATGAAGTGTCTTGACTTTATGAAAATAAGAGTGGCCCAGACTAATAATACATGATTTAAAATCAAAAAGCCTTGTTAAAAACCCCTGAAACTTTCTCCCCTTTGATCACAAGTGCTTTTCACTCTTCAAAAACCACATGGGTCTAAGTTTCTGAAACATTATCTGTGTGCTTCATTTCATACCTCCAAGGCTTTTGCCAGACCTTTTTTTTTTTTTTTTTTTTTTTTTTTTTTTTTTTGATTTTCTTATT
>VXBC01012257.1:178386-196350 GCA_013399945.1 Ploceus nigricollis | reverse complement strand
TATCTAATTGGGCCTGAATAGGTTTCAGGTTAGACACATGATTAAGTACTTGCAGCTCCTTGGAGGCCATCATCAGAGGGAAAGTTTTTCAGGGGTTAACATATAGGACTTATATTAACATATTTAAATTAAAAAAAAAATACAACAGCTGTTGCTGAGCACTTATGCTAATTTGTAAGAGATGAAAACATTTCATCATTAAGAAAAATGATGAATATTGTTTCAATCATTTAAAATGTATCTTTTTAATAGATACATATTTAATAATTGCTTCTTTCAAAACGCTATAGGGGATTTACTTAATCTTGTACTTCAGCCTGCCAGTCTCTCCAGGCCTAATTCACTGGACTTTGTAGAAATCTTGTCACAGACTTCAGCTGACTTCTGATGGGCCTTTTTATACCACAGCACCTGTAGAACAAATTGCATTCCAAAAATGCACTAATCAAAATGCATTCAGGTTTTTAACTTGCATACCTACAACAAAGCTGAACTTGATGAGCTCTGTACACAGAGGTGGTTGGATTTTTTGAAACATAAATCCCCTTTTTTCTGAGAAACATTGATTTATTAAAGCTGAATTCCTTCATAGACATGTATTGGTTTTGGCAAATCTTTCAGCAAAACATTTTTTACTTTGACTCAAAACACGTGTTGACCGTTTCGCTCTGGATTTGCCCATTCTCTCTCCCATTTTCCTCTCTCATTTTGACTTTGTTTCATGCACCTTTATTGCTTCTCTTTTGTTATACCACTTTGGTTTGGCATCACATTTTAATTTTAGCTGGAGATTGGAAAATTCCAGTTCTGGGAATGGTGTTGCCTTGTGTGTTCTTCAGGAAGGGAGTCCACGCTGCTTTGATTGTTTCAATACAGCCCCGTTGAGAGCGAATCCAAGTCTGCCACTGCTTGGGGCTGGGGGCCTCTTGCTTTGATACTTCATCCATCTAAAGCTCAAAATCACAGCGCTACTTCCTAGAAGAAATATAGGAAATTATGACCTCCACAGAGCTTTGAGGCACCCTACAGCACGAGCCACCACGATGGCAGGCTCAGCCTCAGGAAGCATCCACAGTGCTCCTCTTGTCCAGCAGCAGGAAGGACAAAGACTGCTAGGCACAGCTCAGAAGCTGGCAGGAAAAACGTTGTCTTCCCCTTCTGCTGCATGTGACTTAGCTTGGAAAACCTTGAATAGCTGGGCAGCTCTGTCCTTCTCCACAGCAACCGTCGGTAGCTGCGTGTCCCAGCTATTTCCTGGATGAGGGAATTATTTCCAGCCTGATGTCAGGGGCTGTGTTACGGGAGATCTGTGGATTTCTGATCAGTTTGGGAGCGGACCAAGAATAATGAAGACATAGGGCGTGGCAACGCACGAGGAGCAAAACTGCAAGTCTGAAGGGAAAAAAAAACCCCAAAAAGAAATTTATCTCCAAAGAAGCACAGTACAGTGCTGGGCATAATAAACACAATGTGCTCCAACATTTCAGAGTCCAGTATCAGAATGGAGAAATGCCTTTGGGCAAGAGAGGATCCCAAAATCAGGGCACTGACCACAGGGTGTGCAGGGCTGCTGGCTCCGCTCAGGCCACCTCTCTGTGAAGGTGAAGCTGTGCAAAGAGATCACCCCCAGACAACCGTTCTCCAGCCTTTTATTATTTTCCTGGGAAAGTAGATTTATGTTCTTCTCTCAGATATGCCATTTATCAAGTCCCCCACAGCTGCAGAAATCCCTGGTAATTTCTTGGCCCAGGTGTGGCTGTAGTAAATCCCTGCCTTTCCCTGCTGGGCTCGTGGAGACCAGCACACCAACAGCTCCTTGCAGCTTCCTCACCCCACTCTTCCTCAGGGGCTTGAGAGCTCAGCTGAACCATGCTGAAAACTGCAAGACCTCAATCCACTCCAAACCAGCCTGTGCTGTTCATCTCAGCAGTATCTCGCCCTGAGAAGGAGGGGAAGGATGTAGTGGCTGGGTGCAGCTCAACCTTTTAAATGCTGCATAGGGTAGGAACAGAGATTTATCAACCTGACTGATAAGTGAGGAGCAGCTGTTTGGAGCACCATGAAGTGCTGGGGAGGAGATGCTTCTTTTGCCTGAGCAAGTGAATTTGCATTTACCTGAGTGATCCAAAACTGGGTCCTTTAAGAACAATGTCTAAGTGCAAACATTGTAGCCAGAGGGAGAGAGGAAAGAGAAGAAGAAACAGCTGGAGGCATTTTCCTTTCATTGCCTGAGGTCACTGGATAGGTCAGGTAACAAGGATAGGATGAAGAGCAACAATGTGAAGAAGTGGAAGGTCCACCCCTTTAAGTGTCCAAGTGCAGAAAACACGAATTGATTTTGCTCTTTGTCACCTTTGCTCCATTACTGCTGTGGGGTCTGGGCATCACCCATGGCACACAGGGGTGACTTCCCTCCTTTCACACCAGGTGGGGGGAGCAGAGCACCAGGAATTCTGCTGTCAGTTCTTACCCAAGTGACAGTCTTGGCCCTTTTTGTTCTTCAATTGTTTTTTGCAGTCACAAAGCAAAGATTATTGCTTTTATTTGGTGCTGGGTTACAGATTTAATTAGGAAGAGCTGACTAAAGAGGTTTGCTGATTTTTTTTTTTTTTCTTTTGTACTCTTTGGCAGTTTTATAATAAATAATGTGGAAAGAGAAGAGCTTTTCGCTATTGTTCTTTTGTGGATAGATTGGCAGGTTATAATTCGTTCACAGAATTACACTTGCATGTGGGGAAACCAGGAGATAACATATCTTTCCCCCTTCTACCATCTGACTTCAGAAGTTATGAAATAGCAAGTGTTTTTACTTAAGAGTGTTTGTGTTTGCAGAGCTAAAAGAGCTGCTGCCTCTGCTGTTTTGTTAGCTGGAAGAAAAGACCTTGGGCAGTGTTGTTAAGAGGATGCAAAACTTTTCATTTTAAGCTTTTCTTGCAAATAAGACAGCCTGAGAGCTTTCAAATTTCTGGGTCTTTTTTAAGAATCCCTTTGGTTTTCTCTGATATGGCTTTACATGCTTCATAAGCAGGAACGGATCCTGCACTTAAATTTTCACATTTTTCTCATTACATTTGGCTTTTGATTTTGACATCAAAACAGAGTGTAAGTGAGTGGGAGTATACACCTGGAGTTACAGAGAAATTCTTACAGCTGCACTGTCAGATTTTGAATTCTGCTACCAAAACTCTCATTATTTATGAACAAAATCCCACATCCCCTGTGCACCACTGCTTCTGGAAAGGCGTGAATGAGCAGGTACTGGATCAGTGCCATGATCAGAGGCTTCTTGCTCAGTCTGTAACTCAGAGGACCAATTTTCTTCCTTTTTTCTTCTTCTTTTTTCTTTTTTTTTTTTTTTGTTTTTTGATCTGTTCTTAATCTTAGACTTGTTCAGCTTGGAAGGCTCTGCCAGTAATTTAAACTCCAGCTGGCAAAAAGTTTTGGACTCAGGGGAACATTCAAGGCTGTCCTCTCTGCCAGGTTTGGTAGCAGGGAAGGAAGAGACACCAAGAAGAAATGTAACAAATTAATGTATAAAAATATGCAAAAATTAAGCAAAGCAGCCCTCTGCATTGGCATCATGCTCAAACTGGGCTCAAAGATTTCAAACATTAATTTTGAGTATCTCAACATTATTTATATTTTGTAATAATTTATTTTGGCTGTAATTCACAGAAAGAATTCACTATTTCCAGTTTTTGTTCCAACTTAAAGCAAATTTCTGTTGTTTTGGCNGCATTTATCCTCTATAAAGTACACTAATACTAATCCCAAATTAAACAGCACAGAACATACTAAAATTCTTATCTGGTAATTGCAAAGTTATACCATGTCTGAAGTTGTGCAGCTTGATTTCCTTGAAAAAATAGTAAGTTTCAATATTGCTCCACAATTTTAAATCCTTGTTTAAGTCATGGTGGAAAAGAAAAAGAATAAAATGCTGTACAGTAAAAGCATAAAATAAATAAATACGGACTGAAAAAGTATAGCATCTCTGCAAAGTCACATAGCCCTTCCAAAATCAACTTCATGCATGTTGTTCAGTGTAGAAGGAATCGATTAAAACAAACAAAAAAAATAGATAGACTTTGATATGAGCAGCTGTTGGTGAGATAATTTGCTTTCTTGCTGCTAATATGTTCATGCATTTTATTAGGAAAATCTGTCTCATGTCCTGAACCAGAAGGAGGACAAAGGAGATAGCATATTGCATGCATGATGCAAGGAGTACAGTAATGCAAAACATCTGGGTGGAGTGGAGGACAGCTCAAACTGGTGTTGTCTATTAAAAAAGCAACCTTCCCTTTGTTTATTCATTTTCTCTTTTCACACAGAAAAAAAACCCCAAACCAACATGGATATATTTCTCATTGAATAAGCACTGTCAGTTTTTTTTTATCCACTCAAATAAGTTTGCACTCTTGAATGATGGGAGTGAAAAAATTGCATATAATTGTTTTGACAAAGTGACTTTAGAGTCACTCTAGTTGATTTTAACCAGAGCTGAATTGCACACAATTTCCATGGGAGAAAATCTGGCTGTTTATTGATAAACTCTTAAAAAATATGGGCTCTACTTATAACACTCTATAAAGATAATATTTATTGATTCAGTTGTTAATATAAGCAAACCAAATATGCTTGGTGTTTTTTCAGGTTGGCATAATAAATGTGTACCTATTCTGTCAAGTCATTAGCAGATAATAAGTCATGAATAATAAATATCTACATCCCAGGCATAAATATGTGAACTCCTGGGACTTCCAAGCATTTCTTGGAAATCTGGAAGCTGCGTAAGTGGTTGTGAGTAAGTGTACACAATTTCCCAGCAGCAATGAAATAAACCTACCTTTTTTTTCCAGAGATTTAAAAAATTTACCCACATTTCCCTCATTTTTGTCTAGCTCTGTTAGAGGGCATTAACATTTTCATATTTGTTCTGAGGGTGATCCTGATGGTCACTCAAAGTATGGCAGCTGAGGGGGGCCTGAGTGAATGTTTGTGTTGGCTGCAAAACCAATTCCATCCACATTAAGGAAACTGATCCTCTGATTAGAAGGCAGAGATTGAAATAAAATTGCTGTTGAGGAAAACTGGTGAATACTTGGTAGAGATTTAACAGCTATCACTCAGCAGTACACACCACTTGTGTGCATCCTTCATTTCCCAAGCCGTGAAGCAAAACTTGTGGGGTTTAAACCAGCCCCATGCAAGCAGAGAGGGGAGGAAAAAATATTTTAACTTAAATAAATAAAAAACATTTATATATATATATATATATATATATATAGCTAAATCTTCTTTGTAAAACCACAAAAAATTTTAATTTGTCGTAGGGAAAAAATCTGCTCCTTTTTTTTCTGCTGGCAAAGAACACTACCACTTCTAAGCATAGTGACATCATATTTTCTTGCCCTCACAATTTCCTCTTCACTTTCACTTCTCGTTCAGGAAAGCTGAAATATCAGCCTTTTTACCTCATTTTCCTACTCTGTAATTCTAAATGTTCTTCTAGAAATATTGAGCAGTCATCCTCTGACCAGTCCCTCCTGCTTCAGGGTGAACCAAACGGGTCTCTTGCAAAGGTGGCATTTTCAAAGCCGAGTGTGTGAAACTGAACAAGTATTTGTGTGACCCTGAGTTGCACATGCAGAATTCATACCTGCAGCTATCAAAGGGGCACCTAATTAGCCATGGGTATGTGAAAAAACCTGATTTGTGCATGCATGTTGCTTATGCTTGAGTATAAATGGTAAAATAATGTAACTCTCTTGATTTCTGTGTGCCAGGGGAAGAGACTTATTTGATCTATCACAAGCGAACCAAGATTTTATTTTGCAAGAAGTTCTAGATGTAGTCATGTCTGTCTGGTAAACAGGGAGTCCTCATAAGCACAGACCATTCAATGCATTCTTCATATGCTTAGTGTGATTTAAAAGCTGTATTTTGCTCTTTATTTGTATCCTTATAAGGCTTTTGACTCTCAGTCACTTAGCAGTTAACAACATTGGTCTAAGACATTCACATCTTCCACCCATCTGCTGCCATTGCCCTTCTGAAGATTACTGACCTGGAAAATCTGACAGAAGGAAAGATAGTTCCAACCTGGGCTTTTCCTGGGGAAAACCTCTTTTGTGAACACTCACTTTTTCCAGGAATTTAAAATCTGCTGACACACCTTGCAGTGTTAGCACACGTTTCCTCTCAGATGGCATGGAAATGTGGGCTAAAAGGAGTAGACAAGCAGCAAGGCCATCAGGTTGTTTAAAACATCACCATTTGTTCACTGGAAGGACCTTTCTTTGTGCCTCCTGTTCACCTAGGATAGCAACTCCCTCACCTTTTCCATCATCCAGAGGGTTCAGCACTTTGCCTTTGCA
This sequence comes from Ploceus nigricollis, assembly GCA_013399945.1. Classification (NCBI taxonomy): domain Eukaryota; kingdom Metazoa; phylum Chordata; class Aves; order Passeriformes; family Ploceidae; genus Ploceus; species Ploceus nigricollis. The sequence goes on along the minus strand of VXBC01012257.1, from coordinate 189,970 downwards.
TGTTCAACACTCCCATGGAAGCATTTCTGTGTGTGGAGGAGTTTCAGATGTGCATCTTTGAAGTGTTTTCAAAAGATCAACATCATTTTAGTAGTGTTAAGTTTATGATCTTACGGTTCAACATTCTCACCTTTCCCCACAATAAATTTCTCCCAGCATAATTTAAAGGCAGGGCAGCAGCAGTATTTTCTGGTGGCATGCTTGATCCTGCTGCTTAAGCACACTCTCACTGTAGTGAGGATTCCTTTTTGCAGTTTGTAATTATGTGCTGAAAATAAACTAAAGCATTATTTCACTCCCTTTATACATCTGAGTTGAAGGTGCATCGAGCTTTGAAGAAAACTCATAGCTCTCCTCATTTGTGACATCTTGAAATAAACTTTTATGTCCTCAGATCAGTACCTGGCTGGCTGGTGCTCACTCATGTAACACAAGGGTAATTATATAAACCACAAATATGAAGAATATTGCTATTTTTTTACTTCATCTGACTTTAAGTTAGGTATTCTGCAGATTTACAGTGTTTTACTGCATGTCATTCAATGCTCTAAAGAACTACCTGAAGCCTTTGAACTTTGCACTTATTTTTCAGCGTGGCATTTAGTTTTTGTTGGGAACATTCAAACTAATGAACCAGAGTAGCTTGTGTACTGACTGTACCTTTTTTTTGTTTTGTTTTGTTTTTTAAAGCTAAAAAAGTCACAACAGAGCCTACGACCATTGAGCCTGTGACATCTGTGAGAACTGACAGCGTGAAATCGTCGCCTGCTGGAGCTCCTCTCGAGCCTCCCATCTCTGAGACCCCGCTCACTGAAGTGCCTGCCACCCAAACAGTTTCTCTGGAGGAAACAACCCCAGAGTCTGAAGAAGACACAGAAATGACTACTGATGTGGCTGAGGAGAAAAGGGAGATGGAGGTGCTCATGGAGAACATTCCGTTAACCACCCTTCTACCTCAGACTGTCACCGACGGCGAAATATTCACTTATGACACACTGGGGAGGACTGAATACGATGTCTCAGCCAGGCTAACAGACACCACGGCCCCAGATGTGGAACTGGACCACACTTACTCTGAAGCAGAGTTGCCCGAGGAACAAGGTAGGTCTGAAAGCATTGAGGACGCTTTCTTGACCTCTGTAATTTTTCAGGATAGCACAGCTGTAGCTAAGAGTTCCACTGGTTTTTGGGAAGATGCTGAAACGGGAGATGCACAAAGGCATGATGCTGATAATCAGACTGAGCAAATAGAAGTGGGTCCTCTGAGGACAGCTACAGATAGCTTCTTACAGACTTCTCGGAGAGAGGCTGCCAGGACAGGGACTTCAGATTCACTAAGAAAAGAGAATGTGTCTCACAGTGCCCACCTCACAAATGCACCCACAAAAAAATCAATGGAGGCAAAGTCTGATGAGAAACTTACAACTGTTGTAATCCCCAAAGCTTTGCTCACCGATGAGTCTGCAGAGAGGGAGGGCAGTGAGAGCATGCACACAGCTGTGCCTGGCACAGATTCTGGGGTGGCTACTGGTCATGCCCCAGGATCAGAAGTGCCTGCTGCATCAGAGACACTCCTAGATGAGCAAGCAGTCACCACTGGACAGTTTTCTGCAGTGAAAGAGTCAACGCCCTGGGTTAAATTCAGCTCTGCGACAGCGTTTGACAGCGAGGCCTCAGCTCAAGGGAGCAGAGAGGACCTGGGGGATGTGCAGCCCACCATGGCATCTGGAACACCTGTATCCTTTTCTGTGTCAGCTGCTGATCAAACAGGATCTGAGGCCATCTCAGGAAGCACTGACGCCCTGCCAAGCTTTGGAGAAGGCACCATGTCTCTGATCCCCTCATCTCAGCAGGCAGAAGCATCAGCTGTCTTAGAGGAGCAGGAGGAAACAAACCAGCCAGAAATGAGGACAACAGATGTGGAGGTCCCTCATTCCACAGCCACCACTCCTCCGTGTGTTGCAGCACAATCTGAGGGATGTTCTGCAAGGGAAAAGATCACACAGGCCCCTCCAGGTTCTGGCATGTGGCTGCCAACAGATAAAGAGGAGGGGTATATGACAGAAGAGTCATCTCACACTGGAAGAGTGATTGAGTTAGCTACAGAGGATGGCTTCTCTGGAATGGAGCCCACATCATCTCCAGGGCACATTGTAGAAGCCACAGTGCATCCAGGAGCTCCAGTTTCAGCAGCTACAGATGCAGCTGAGACAAGCAGGGAGCCAGCAGAGAGCACAAGGGATGAAGAAATGGTATCAGCTGATTTTGGTCAGAGTAGAGACACTACAAGTGTATCCCACACGAGCAGCTCCTTGGATTTGGAAATGACCACAGTATCCAAAATACCAGTGGAAGAAAGTAGTGCAACCATAGGGTCTTTTAGCTCCTCAAGTGTAACTGTATTGCCAAGTGCTGTGCCCACAGCTGTGGGGGTAACTGAGCATGAAGGAGATGAGACATCAGGGACAAAGGGAACTATTAAATTTACAAGTGTAACAAAGGTAGATACTGCAGTTCCACAGAAGGAGTATGATGCTTCCCTAGTTCCAGTTACTGTAGAGAGTGAGGTCACTAGAGATGTGCCAATTACTGATCAGACTCCTTTTGATGATGTCTTTCATACAGAAGCAACAGAAGCAACTGCAAAACATAGCAAGGTGTTCCCAGAACTCTCCACACTGGACCAAGGTTTGGAACCAAGAACTGCCACGCTTTCTGTGACATCTGCCCACACACACGAACCAGAGATGTCACCAGGATCTGAATGGCCCCACACAGCAGTTCAGGAGACGCAGGATGAGACAGGCTCAGCTTATGAGGAGATATACCCAGCCACAGAGGCACCCGTGCCTGCAGTGACGTTCACAGACCACGGAGGAGTTCTGGCCCCTGAGGAAACCAGCACCTGGTTGCACCCCGTGGTGACTCCAACAGCAGGAACTGCTCCTGACCAGGATGAGGAGGTCACTGAGGTGATGCCCGTAACTACTGGAACTGAAGCAAAGACACAGGACAGCCCAGGAGCCCCCACCAGCGAGGAAGATGATGCAGTGAGCTGGGATTCCGTGCCACCCTCCCATACAATGCCAGCAGTACGTTCCACTGTGGAAAGCTTTACTGACCTGTCTCTGGGAGCTTCTCCAAGCCAGGCTACGGAAGGTTCAGGAATGACTAGAGAACCGGAGGAAACCAGGCCAGCTGTATTTGCAGCCACTGCAACAGATAAGGCAACAATTCTCAGCAGCAGGACAACACCTTCCCTTGGTGCTGTAGACAAAATTCAGCCTACATCTGCAACCAAGCCTTTTGTCACTCAAAAGTCTCCACGCATCATTCCTGGGGAAGAAGAGGAGGTAACAAGCCATGATATCATCATAATTGAGGAATCTGTTTCTCCCAGCAAAGCCACTGCTGAGGATGATCTGCCAGGAAAGATGCTGGAGCCAGAAATCGATAAGGAATATTTCACAGCATCAACCGCCACGGCGGTGGCACGACCTACTGCTCCACCCCAAGTGAAGGAGGCCACAGAGGCCTTGCAACCTCAGGAGGTGTCTCCTTCCACTTCACACCCTGACAATGACATAAGATTGTATGTTATTCAAATCACAGGCAATGACACAGGTAAGATTTTGCCTTTTAGACCCGCAGTCCATCAGAGTGGACAGTTTGTCATGACAAACAGATGTGCTTTAGAATATGCTGGAGATGTTTCATGGATCACTGAAGGATGCAAAGTACCACTTTTGTCTAGACAGCAACTTACTGAATATTGGTAGGTCTATTTTTCTGTCCGTTAAAAGCCCCTCAGAAATGTATTTTATATATGCTGTGTGGTAAGAATGATTTCTACTTAAGAATGAATATGAAACTGTTTTATTTCTTTTTAAAAGTCATGATGGCTACAGTCCAGTTTTCTTTTTTAATGTTGTCAAGTCACCAATTTAACTCCAGCTGTCTGTGAAACAAGCATTTTAATTTCACAGCTTCCATTCCATGCATTACTAGTCCTAAACGAAGCACTAGATTATTTTAACATTCCATTGGTCTGTAGCAATTAACAATGCCATGTACAGTGTAGTCAGCTAAAAAATGGTTAAAGCACTCGACTGCCTCCTGTGATTTGGAGGAGTGGGCTTTTTTCTTTTTTTTTTTTATAGCATATGATAGCATTTTTTAAATCCATCTTAGGGAATATGGGGTGCAAATTGATCCAGTGTTTAATTCTGCCACATTTTTTAGCTGATGGTTCTGTACATGTGTATGTAGCTTCAATTCCATGGGTATCCAGAACAGAAACTTCTAAAGTAGCAATGAGCTGTTGGGGTTGATGATGAATATGTCTCCAAAATGCAGTTTTACATTAAAGAATCCTGTCAACTATTACTTAAGATGTCACGGTAAAACATTATATTTTAAAAGAAAAAGTAAAAGAACTGACAAGCAGTACAAAGCACAAGATTTCTGTTAGGTTCAATGTTTTATTGTGTTTAATTGTCTTATGCTTGTATAATAATTATTTTATTTTTTTTAAGGAACACAGTAAAAAATGGATATTTTTTTTGGTTTTATATACCTTAACTACATGCATGTCTTTTGAATGGTTGTGTCAGAAACTCTTTTCTCTTTGGTTCTTGGCCATAACCTCCGTGCCTCTGAAGAACTGATCCAGCAGAATTCATAATTTATGGGAGTCTTTTGGATGGTTTTGTCAGGTTTGTTCTTGGTAGGGTTCCATTCAAAAAATCAAAAACCAGTAGTGGTTTTTTCCTTGAGATGTGCCATATCCTGTTTGGACATGTAATACCTTGGCTTGGTATCTTTTTTCATACTGTGCTTGTTATCCTACTTTATGTTTACAGGATGCAAATCTGCACAAGTTATAGCAATAGTGGCTTAGCCTTCTATTTCAGAAAATGGTAGTTCTGAAACTTTTGTTTCTGTGGTATATTATCATTATTTGTCTTTATGTGTTACCTGTGCCTTGAGAGTCTCCATTAAATGATACAAGTCCAGTAAGTCAGAACAGAAGGGTAATTTCTGAAGGCAAGATTTAACCACATATTAAACCCTTTTGTACCTGTGGAAATTCACTTAATTTGACTTAGTAATGAGTAGCTGGACTAGGTAATAGTGACCTTGTTTTTCCTATTAGATTTTTGAGTTATGCTACAGTTTATTTCCTACAGGAGAATGGGTTGTGCTGGGCAGCTGCGTGTTCCAGGTGATGGAAAGAAGTAGGATGGTTTGGAAGGGTGTGGATGTAGGATTTCTCTGCATGTACATCAAGAAGAGCCTCATTTTACACCTTTTTTTTTTTTTTCAGAATAATGTAGGTACTGTGTTTTGTTAAATTAGGATTTGGTTCAAAGCGGATTGTCTAAAGGACAGAGTGTGCAGATGCTCTTCATAGCTGCCCTTACTCTGCTTTGGGTGATCAGGTCTTTAGGACAAATTTTCTTCAGGGTTTGTCTTCTTCATCTTCACAAACTTTCAAAGCTGTGCATGCATTTCCCAGGTGTAGGTGTGCATATGTGTCAGGGTGTTTGTAAGCAGATAAAAACTTATACATCCTTAAAAATCTGCCTTTAAGAATTATTTAGTCTGTGAGGAGAGGAAAAAAGTTTATTGTCTTAAATTATTAAATTATTATTAAATTCTTCATATGGCACTATCTGTGTTCTCTTTAAACACAGAGAGCCTCATCATGTGTCTAGTGCAATTTTAAAAAGGAATTTTTTAGGGCCTGATGTTTTCAGGCCCTGGCAGTGGGAATTCCTCCACTTAGCTATCCACAGACTAAAGGCACCCTCTACCTACTCACCCCAAATTCAGTTAGAACTGCCAAAGATTTATTCTCTCTGAGGGTTTGGATTGATTTATTTTATTGCTACAGACATTAAAAACAACATCTGAAAAATCCTGTCAGGCCCAGTTTCCCCTCATTGTTCCTTAGTCCATAAACTTTTCTTTGTGCTGTAGAAAATGCATATAGGGAGTAATGAAGAGGAATGAATTTGGCAAATATTACCAACATATGCCTTTCACTAGGATGTAATTTAACTTCTTATTCTGTGACTCCTTATTTGAGAATTGATCCACTATCATAAAGAACTACATAAACTGTACCTCTGGCTTTTTATTCTTAGCTGATTGGAAACTATAAATACAGTTTATATCATTACATCTCTGATAAAACAAAGGTTTTTCCTCCTTTGTTTTCTAGGTAACACAGGTTAGCATTTTTAGGTAAAGTTAATCTGTGAGGGTTATAAACAAAGGCCTTCACTGATTTTCAAGTCAAGTGTCCAAAAGTGCCTCCTAAGAAAGGACAGCTTGCTTACCAAAGCCCTTCAAGAAATAACAGTTTCAAATAGGAATTATATGGGAGGTTATATATAGATGGCATTGTCTCTAAATGAATGTATTTTCCTTTTTGTGTTTTGCAGAAGTGCTGGAACTATTTATGAGATTATTCTTTCCCCCTCATTCTTCACCTCCTTGTTGTTCAGCTTTTGCCAGAAGCAGCAGTTTAACAGCGAGGCAGGGCTCAGCAGAAGTTCAGCACCATGTTTTGTTTCCTATCACTCAATTACAATAAAAACCTTGCTATTACACAGCTGAATATTGCTCCCTGCAGCTCCATTTGCCATCCACAGCGTGGGCACAATAATATTTAAGTGCTCCATAGAGGTGCCATTAGGCTTTGTTAGGCAGGAGTAGTGTTTTACGTTCCACATGGAGGAGAAAGGCTGTGCTAAATGTGTGAATTCTTGAGATTTTGAGATATTTTTAGCAGTTTCCATCAAGCAGGACAGAGAGCCTGTGCTGGTGGGAGCAGCCCTGGCTCAGGTGAGCTCACCTGTGGCCAAGCACAGGTGGAAGGAAAGGCAGAAAGGATTCCTTGTGCCTTTCTCCTCCCTCTCAAACCCTCACCAGACTGGCACCAACTTCTCTGAACAGCTTTGAAGTCTTTGGGCTGGAATGTGCTGTTGATATATGGAATCTGTTATGGATGTATGGAATTTCAGGGGATATTATTGTTCATTATTACTGCAGGCTGAAGCTGCACTTGAAAGGTTAAATTCAATTAAATAAAGTGGCAAGGATATTTTTCTGTCTCATACACATATCTCCCCTTAATATGAAATAGTACAGTAACTGGAAGGTGCTATTAAATATTGTCATTTCTAAGACTTTACATTTATTAGACTGGAAGAAGGTTTGCCTAGAGGACTTCTTTTCTTATCCTGGAGTTAAATAGCTTTACTCCTAGCTTTTACAATGCATGCTTGCAGTCAATGAAAGCTCTCACAGAGGAAGTTTACTTTTAGACTTAAAAAAAAAACAAAACAAGGCATGGAAACAGAAGTAATTTGGTGGCCTGGTGGAAGGTCAAGCTTAATTTGAGTTCTGGAGGACATGTTCTAGGGCTGATAAGAAAGAAGACAGAGCTGAACAGATAAAGCTGTTTATTTCTGTATGAATAGAGCAGTTTTCATTGAGAAAATGTAAAAACAATCCACACACTCCCATGTGGGCAAACGTGAGGCAGGTGCACAAATTAATCTGGGTAATAAGACTTGTTTTTTCTGACAGCCCATGGGCAGATCTCAGGGAGCTGTTTCAATTAGTGAAGAAAATATCCTTGCACGTGAGGAAACATCCCTTTTTATGCTACAAAAAGGGCATGTTTCAGAATGGAAGGGGCTTGGGACCTTTATCCACTGGAGTGGAAGCAGGAGCTTTTCCCTTGGAATCATGAGAGTGAGGAAGCCAAATACCCCTGCAGTGTGAGGTGTTACCACGTGCACAGCATCCCATGGCATCAGATGGGACACAGGATTTTGTCTTTCTCTGTGAGGATGCAGAATTTGCCACCTTGTGCCCTGTTGTGTCCTCACAGCTCTGATGTTTCCTAGTGGTGAGGACTGCTGCTGGTGCTGGAAGGTCATGGATTAGCAGCTGGGAAAGCAAAAAAGAAAAAAAAAAAACCCAAACCTGAAGGAACTTTTCAGCTCATAAAGCTTTTATGAGCTGAAAAACGCTTGTGGGGGTGTTGTTTAACAGTGGTTGAGGGGATGCTGGAAACATAACTCCTGTCTGAATCAGGAGTAATTTGCACACCTGTGTTTTTTGGAGACATTTAAAAGTCTTTATTTACTGAATATGTTTCAAAGTGTTTGTTGGACCCTGGGACTCACACCAGCTCTGTCTGGTTTCTTGTCCCCTCCAGCTTTGAAGAGAACAAAATTGCAGGAACTTGTGCTTTGTGGATGTGGAATTTTATGGAAAGAGGTTACAAACCTTTGTGTTTCAACATGTAATTCTCTGACATGCATATTTCTGTCTTAGCAGTGTGAGAGGGCATGTGAAATTTGAATGAAGTGCAGGATGGTAATGAGTCATAGTCATAAACCTTAACAAAGGAGGCAGAATAGAGTCTTTTCAGGTCCATCTTAGGCCTTGCCTTAAAATTCATTTAATCTTCTTGTCTTCACAGCTCCTTCTGGAGGGCTGTCAAAGATCGTCATGGCTCTGTTTAAGCCTGATTCTAATATCAAGCCTGAATTGCTCCTTGGCCAGTTTATACCCGTGTTTATTCTTGCCAGCATTGTCTTTAGCCTGAATAGGTCTTTTTTCTTCCTGACACTTATCCCTTGAAACTTTTATTTCTCTGCTCAGTGGCAGAGAATGACCATGTCCCCTTGTTCAGCCCCCGTTTTTGGTAACTCCTGAGGGGGGTGTGTGCGTGGGAGAGTGGGAATGTGCTGGTGCTGTGCAGGGAGGGAAGATGCTGGCTCTGCCCCAGGGGCTGGGGGTGTTGGGATGACCAGAGCAGAGGAGGGACAGGAGCAGCAAGCCTCACATTGCCTCTTCCAGGCATTGCAAGAGACAGCCTAAAGTTTTGCAGCATCCAGGTTTGCATCTCTCTTCATCTGTACCCACATTGTTCTCCTTTAAGATGTTTTATTTGTGCACACTGGCAAATCAATCTCTCTGGACACATTATTTGTGGTATACACACACATGCTAGGTGCAATTTTTGGTGTGCCTTTTCAGCTAATTATTGTGTTAGAGAGACTTCTGCTGAAGGGGAAGAGACTTTGCCTTTTGTGTGCTGAAATCACCATTTGTTTTTTCCCCAAATGAAGGGTATATGCTACTGAAAGCCATGGTTTCTTTATAGGATCTATTTCAAACCAAGGTTTACTGTAAGGAAAGCTGCTGTCTTGCAGATAGGCTGACCTGAATTAATTTCTGGTGGGATCTTGAAGCAGCAGCAAAAGTGGCCTCACATGGGCAGGACCAATTTCCCACCTTATTAAATGCAAAATCTCCTTTTATTTTTTATTTCCTTAATGGAGGGCTGGGCTTGTCTCCTTATCAATTGTCATGCTCTAAACTTCATTTCCCAGGGAAGCAGGCCTGACTGGAGTAATTTTCACATCCTGAATGACCAAACTCTCTGTATTATTCATACAAGCTCCTGTAGAGACAGCCACGTTCTTCCTGTGCTTAGAGTAACTGAAGTGTTAAACGCTGAGTAAGGTGGCCAGATCCTGACATCATCTTCCCCAGTGTAATTACACCACTGTAATTCCAATGAGGTGATTGAGAGCAGAGCTGTGGTGGGGATGTGGGGATAGTAGGTATCACAATGTCTTCATAACACTTGGCAGATTCTGGGTCATTGTATAATTAGGTGATTATTTTTCTTCAGAACACATTTGAGTTCAATCTAAACTGGTAGATCTGTTGTTTAACTAAACCAGTTGGGGTTTTTCTATATTAGAATACTCTTTTTTTTTTTTTTTTAAGCTGGTGATGTGGAGGGCTTTTTAAAATGGGTTGTACACCATCCCATGTAAATTGTATTTAAAACAGAGCAGCAGTGATGCCTTGTATGAAAACAAAACTAATAACCAAGTAATTTTAATAAATTCAGGCTTTTTTGTGCACTTCTCCTTTTCTCAAAACAAAGGAAAAACAAAAACAAACCAACCCCACCAGCCCCATATCCAACAGAGCTGAAACTTGATACTTAGAAATTTTCACAAGAAGCTAAAACTGAATTAACAAGTGGTCTTTAGGCCACTGTTACTGGCTCTTCCTGAAGAAAGACTTATTATAGAACAATAATTTCTCTTTCCACATTCCTTTCTAGACTTCCATAGATACAAGGAACAGTGCCCTCACATTAAATACTGCACAGAGGATGCCTACACATTCCCTGCTGTTTTTGCATTGTATCCAAGGAGACATCTCAGATCTAGACATAGGGATTACACATTTCCAGCTTTCTTATAGCTCTTTGTTTATTCATGAGAGAAATGAAGGAATTTTATTCATAGGTACAATGCAGTTTTTCATACTTCTGTTGTGAAGAACAGGAATCCTGTTAGAGGTTTTGTTTACATGTGGAGAAAGCCTTAAGAAGCCTTACTGCAGACAGGATGAGCTGTCTTTTACATGGTGATGCAATATGACTTAATTTTTTTGAGGAAAGTGTTTTTCTGTACCAAAGTTTTCTGAATGTCTCCAGATTGTAACTTTCTTAGTATGGAATTTTCAGTGGTCTTTTTTTGCTCAGTTTAATGAGTGGATTAATCCTTGCTAATCCAGCCAGTCTTTTAAAATTCTTCCTCATTTTTTGAAGTGATTAAGTGATAAATTTGATCAAAAATATGCAAAATACCCACTGATGTCTTTCCGAATATTTTCCTGCCACAAGTGAGGATGTGTGCAGAGTGGCTGGTGCATATTTTGTGTTGTCTTTGGGAACACATTGCTGAAGTTATCAATCTTTATAGAGTAATTTTTTCTTCCAAGCTGGTCAGTTCATTAGGACTTTTCTGACAAGCCTTGTATTACTGCTTTTCTTAAATGAGGAGAAGTCAGTACGAAAACTTTCTACTTCCTGAGGAGGAGAAAAGCAGTTGGAATTCCATTCCTGGTCAGGAGTGGCTTCCAGTAGTCCCTGCCTGCCTAGGTATTACCTCTGTTATACTTCATTACCTTTTTGATACCCATCATTAGCTCAAAGAGTGCACAAGAAATATTAGTTTTGAACTTCAAACCGTACTCTTGGATTTTACATGTAGCACCTCATCAAGCAGGAATCCCATCGTTTCAGTGGGAGGTTTTTTGGCATTAGAAAAGGAATTTCCACATATTTGATGTAATTTTTTGGGGTTTTTTTGCCAAAATAGCAGCAAAGAATGTGCCTATATGTACACAAAGTAGCACTGAGATTTTTGATTGTATTTCATTGTGGGCTTTTCTTCTAAACCATTGCTTTTTTTTTTTTTTCCTTGAAAGTGGTGAGTAAAATGATTCTGGCCTTACTGATATATTCACTTCTCTGCCTTGTAGTGAGGTTCCAGTCACATATCTAGTTAAATATTGAATTGTTAAATTCATGAGTCCTTGGGAAATGCTGTGGACACTTGGTCCAACTGACAGGACCAAGAATTAACCCAAAATGTTCTTCAGACAAGTGTTTGCTCACACTTTAGGCGAATTGTTTGACTTCTTGACCTATATATATATATATATTTTTTTTTTTTTTTATTTTTTTCTT
>VXBC01012257.1:162494-178253 GCA_013399945.1 Ploceus nigricollis | reverse complement strand
TAGTGGTGCAGTAACATTGCCAGACCAAGGCATCTATTTTTAGCTGTAGCTGGTTTAAAACCTTTGTTCTCAAGTACTGTCCAACAGAAGTGTCTTTTCCAAAAAACCCCCAAGTGTTTCTAAAAACAAATTAATATTTTTCCAGAACAAATGTTCCAGTTTTGCCAGGGGAAAACAAAACAAAGCAGAAAAGAAAACTGAGACGAAAAAAAGTTACTGAAAGAAAAAGTTATGTGATTCTATGGTTAAACAAACACTCATGTTCTGTAGGCACTGTTTGAAATTGTGTCTGGTAGAGAGACACATTTGTGTCACTCCAGCTGCAGCAGAGGGGAGCTTACAGATTTATGCTGATTTAACAGACAACCTCTGGTTTATCCCTAGGCTGCTTTCAGGTGTTTTATAACCAAAACAGTTTTATTAACACCTGCAGGTAAATTTATAAAACTTTCACCTTTTTTTTTTTTCAGAAAAAGGGATGATACTGAGAATAATCCATTAAAGTTTTGCAGAATCCACTCTGTATCTTCTGAGTCATATTTGCAAGTACGACTCAGATCTATATGCAAAAATCCTTGTGCCACATATGTCAATATCTATGTATGTAATCACTCTAATCATGTATTCTAAAACTCTATCTACACATGTAATCACAATAATTATGTATTGTAAAACTCACTTGCATTTAAGAGGTTGTGAAGGAACTGCAGTACCTTGAGCTATCACTGGCACATCTGTAGCAACTTAATTAATTTTGCACATGCAGAGAGGTTCAAAACAAGACTGATTTGCACCAAACAAAATTTTAGACATATTTCAATGAAGAAAAATGAAACTGAAAAAATATATTTGTCATGGGAAAAAGACTGTGTGTTGCCACATGAATAATAGCTCAAAATAATGCCCCAAAGGAGCAGGGACTGCAGCTACAGAATGTGATTTTGGGTGCTTGCTGCATGACCAGTGGGTTTGTGCAGATATTAAATTAAAAATCCTCCTTCCTTCCTTCCTTCCTGGAATCTTTCCTGGAATCCTTCCTTCCTGGAATCCTTCCTGGAGTCCTTCCTTCCTGGAATCCTTCCTTCCTTCCTCCCTTCCTCCCTCCCTCCTTCCCTCCCTTCCTGGAGTCCTTCCTTCCTGGAGTCCTTCCTTCCTTCCATCTTTCTCCCCTCACATATACAAACACCACTGTCTGTTTTAGAGCTTGAACTGTAAAATATTTTCTGGCTTTATTTTTGCCACATAAAATTCCTCTTGTGAGACAAATCAAGAAAGAAAAATTTAGTACATGCCTTGTACATAAACCAACCTTTATTACTCCTAAAATAATATGATGTCAATCTATTTTTTTCCCAAACTGCCACATTAAGGAGTCTACTGTAAGTTTTTTTTTCCCCTAATGCCAAGTGGTTCAGTATTACTGGAAAAAGGAAAAGGGGAAAGAATATTCCTTTCAGCCCTGAGCAGTCACAGGTGCAGTCAAAGGGTGGGCACATGCTTTGAGATTCTAAGTGTAGTATTAAGACTTTTGCCCAAATTTATGTTGTGGTAAGTCAATTTTTGATTCTTCATGGAGGGGACACTCTCTCCTCATATTGGTAGGGCCAGAACTGGTTCTTTCTTATGCCAGCTGTGTCATGGCAGAAACATTTGAGGTTCTCCCAGTTAGCAGGATGTAAATGTAATGAAGGGATGGTGGTGAAGTGGGACAGAAAAGCCCAACATTCATTGATATCTCAGTCTTTCCACCTCATGTCATGGAATATCACACATGCAATAATGGATGAAGTCATTCTGGTGAGCAGTTGCTCTTTCCCAACCAGCTTTTCCTGCAGAGTTGGACTTCCCTCTACACACACCCAGACACACCAGCTAAGTCAGATACAGTCTGACTCCTTGCTTTGTTTTGGGTTCCATCTGGAGAAAAATGATTTATTGCACTGCAGTTGTTTGGGTTTGGGTTGTTTAGCCCTGCAGAGCTTTAGAATTGTCTTCTCTGTAGGCAGCGAGAGAAATGTTGTCATTGGAAGGATGCTCACACCCAGGACTGCTCAGGAGGAGGCACCAGGGGCTGGAGTCGTGTTTTGTTAGTGACATATTGGAGCAGAAAGGAAGTGGGAATGACTGCCCTCAGAATGCTGCATGACAAATATCCAGGCATTATCCAGGGAGCTGTACCCTGCCCGTGCTGGGGCTCAGCCTCGACACGGCAAAGCTGCCATTTTTAACAACTTGACATTTCACTCAGTCTGCTTCTTTTTAACAAATTTATTGTCGGGTGGGGGAGAAGAACAAAGGAAACACCAGGAATTGCCAGAGGGCTCCGTGATATGCTTTTATAATAAAACAGTTCCTTTCTTTCTGACATGGTTTCTGCATCATCCTGTCTGCTGCTTTGGAGTTTGGCAGGGCTGAGGGAGCCCAGAGCCCTGTGCAGAGCAGATGTCCACCTAAGTGACATCCACTTTCCACAGGTGCCTCTGGCTGAGGCCAGCAGCTCCAGCCTGGGGTCCTGTCTGTAAAAAGGCTGCAGGGTAGGAACATGCCAGAAAGTGATACTCATGGATTTTGCATGAAAACACCCAAATATGGTAAAGGAGACGGACTGGAAAAGTGAATTTCAGTAGGCAAGACTGACCACCCACCTTGAATTACTTTCAACTCCTACCCAGCCAGCTGTGCAAAAGTCACTCCTTACAGTTACTTTCTTCCAGAAGTTTACCTGAATCATTGAGACTTTTATGCAAGGTAAATTTATATATATGTGTGTAGTGTAATAATCTCTTTTGACTCTCAGAGCGATAATAAAACATAAATTTTGATAAAATTTAGAAGGTTAAAAAAAAACCCCAAACAATCCAAACCTCAGATTATTGAAGCCTGCCCTACATCCTTAAGGATTTTTAAAGGGAGCCAAAGTTAACAAAATTTTAGAAATATATATGTCCAGCTGGGAAATGTTTTAAAGTAAACTAAATAAAACCTTTTGTTTATTTAGAGTGAACAGTAATCAAGACCTGGATTTTATTAGACCTCGTCATGTATACTACTCATGTTAATGTGAGGTAGAAGGATTAAAAGCATCAAAAATTTAATTAGTTCTGGACTTTTTTGGTTTTTTAAAATTTTTTTGGCTCAGGTGTGTATAATAGTAGCCATATTTCTTTAATGCCTCAGACCAGCTCCTTGGCAGTATTCCTACTTTTTCCTGAAGAGGAGAAGGGGTATGCCTGGAGCACTGTTACACTTTGACCATTCTTAGGTGGGATAATGATACTACAAGATGGCACATGTTAGAGGAATTGCATATTCCAAAGGCTGACACTTGGAATTTTGGTTCACCAGGAAATATGTGTATTTCAAAATATTTTCTTTATTTTTTTTTTAATTAAATGAAAACAATAATATACATTTAAAAAAAAAACCAACAAAACCAACCTCTTCTGTGAAGCAAACCAGCCCAAAAGATGTTATCAGATTGATTTATTTCTGTAAAATTGAATGGTTTTGTTCCCATTTGAATGTAATATCTTAAGGGGAAAGAACACCCTACTTAATAGAAAGGTTTGAATTTATTTTTTTTTTAAACTGGGGACAGCTTTTGAAATCCCTTTTTTATTTCCTCAGCATGCTTTTAAAACAGAATATATTCAATGAAACTGACACATTCCTGTGGAATTGGTTGAGGTTTTGGATTTTTTTTTCCTTGCTGTAAGTGTTTCAGCAAGCCATGGTCATAAAGCTGCTTGAATCCACACAGACTGCAGATCAGGTTCCTGGCAGAGCTGAGGTTCAGGGGAGTCAGGGCATGGCATAAAGGTGGTTTAAGTCTTTCCTCATCCTAGAGCCTCTCCCAAACCCGGGTGTAAGGCTTCACTGGTTTTTCAGAGGGTTTGAACCATCTCCACTGTCTTCTGCTTTGAGGACTCCTCGTTGTTTTCCAGGTGAAGCAGAGTGTGGATTTTAGCTGTCCATAGGCTCTCTCTGGTGGGTAACCTTTGTGATCCCACCATGAGCATCCCAAAAATGTGCAGGGGTTTTGAAACTGCTCATTAAAGCCATACATGTGTTTTATCAATGTCCTCATAGAACCATAGAAAATTGAATGGTTTGGGTTGGGATGGAGTTAAAGCCCATCCAGTGCCACCCCTGCCATGGCAAGGACACCTCCCACTGTGCCAGGCTGCTCCCAGCCCCAGTGTCCAGCCTGGCCTTGGGCACTGCCAGGGATCCAGGGGCAGCCACAGCTGCTCTGGGCACCCTGTGCCAGGGCCTGCCCACCCTGCCAGGGAACAATTCCTGATTCCCAAGATCCCACCCAGCCCTGCCCTCTGGCACTGGGAGCCATTCCCTGGGTCCTGTCCCTCCAGCCCTTGGCAATTGTCTCTCTCCATCTTCCCTGCAGCCCCTTCAGGCCCTGCAAGGCCCCCCTGAGCTGAGCCCAAAGCTTCTCCTGCCCAGGTGAGCAATGCCAGCTGTGCCAGCCTTTGCTGCCAGCAGAGCTGCTCCATGCCCTGCTCATCCTGGAGCCTCCTCTGTGCTCCCTCTAACAATAACTAATAACATTTTAATCTTGATAAAACTCTATTGAAGCCAACCCCCAAAAAGCTATGCTTATCAAGTGCAGGAAATAATTTGACTAATGCAGACTCTTTTGATTTTTCATGCAAACCTGTCTCATGGTTATGGGTTCTGGATGGTGAACATTAAGGATTTTGTGTTAGTGTCACATTATGCAATTAAGTACTTTCAAAACAAAGAGTTCAAAATGGTTTTAGACTTCTAACTAAAATAGCTTTTTTTATTCCCTATTTAGCTGTATTCTTGTCAAAATATAGGGCCTGATTTAAAGTCCACAGAACATTTTCTGTAAGTGTCATGGCTTTATCAGACCTCTAGTCTTTCTACAAAAGACTGAGCTGTATACTGCTCACAAAACACTGAACATGTGGCTCTGAAGAAATAAGTGGACAAATTGCAGAAGTGTGAAATTCCATTATCCGCAGGAAGCCAGATTAGATGTTAAGAGCCCCATTTTGAAAGGAACTTCACAAAACCATAAATCTTCTGAATGAAATATTTTGTGTTTCAAAAATTTGGAAACCATCATAATATCTTTTCTATTTAATTCCCTATTAATTCCCCTTCAGATGCTTATCTGATGGATTTTGAGAGAGAAAATGCTTTTTACTGCCTGCCCCCTCAAAGATACTCTTGGAAAAGCTCCTTGTAGAATATTAAAAGTCTTCCCAAGAAAAGAAATATTGCTGCACGTTGCACATTTTTGGATGTGTGCAGACGTTATCTGGAGCACCACTAACAGGGAGACAACCTTTCTGTTGGATCCCCTGAAAAACTGGCGTGGGTTTGGAACCAGCCATGATGGATTGGAAGGGTTGTAATAAGGATTAATGACACCTTAGTCCGTGGCTCTGTGGTTATGTGCAGTAGCAGGCTAAAATCACCCTGTAGCCAGAGGGATTTCCATTTCTTACATATAAGAACTGTTACTGAGGTAGAAGCCTGCTCCTTGCAGGTCATTTAGAACATCTAGATGTGTTAAATGGATTAAGAAACACTCCAGGCTGGATATACCTATCCTTCCCATCTCCATTCCAGTGCATACCTCATCACTTCCCTCTAAGAGAGGCTTTGCTGATAAATCTCTCCCAGGACTTGTTTGGGTTGGCACTCTGAGCTGACAAACCTTGGCTTTTGCTCCTTTTTAGCTACTTGTTTTCACTTTCCTTCACTTGGAGCCAGAATAACAAAGCGCTTCTTTGAAAAAGGGCTCCTTTTGGCTTGTTTTCCATGAGCTATTGATAAGCAANTATATTTTATTATCCCTAGTATCTATATTTTATAGTATACTATAAAATCTATATTTTATAGTAGGTTTTCATCCCAGTGTCTTATATCCAGTTGACAAGGATGTATGAGCCACATCATTATGTAGATTATTTGCCATCTCAGGAGTTATGGAGCATTTTTCATTGCTCTTAACCCTGAGCAACCTGAATGCTAACACAGAATAATCAAACCTGTAGGAAGGAAAAGAATTTCTAGTTAAAAACAAACAATAAAAAACCCAATCAATTACATTCTTTACTATCTCCTGAAAAACTTGTGATTTCTTCTTTGGAAAAAACAGAACATTAAAAAACCCAAAGATACTTACTATTTAATGAAAGAGCCTCCTGAAAGTTTCTTATCAGAATATCATACCTTTTGCTAGGTATGATATTCTGATAATAGGTATGATAAAAAGTTCTTATATGTGGATTGTTGTGGCATGTGAGATCTTGAAAAAGCTAACAAAGTAAAAGCAGGGTCTGATAGAGATCTCTGCATGTGTAAGAATTTGTATTTGTCTTCTAGGTGAATGTGGAACAGATGTTGTTCACTAAATTTATTGCCGACCATAAATGACTTAGTGTGAGCTACTAATTTGAGGGACTCCCAGGTGTGCACTGCTGCAAAAATTCTGCACTGTTGGTCAGGACTTGTTAGTCATGGTGCCCTCCTACAAATTACAGCCCATCCAGTCCCATCCAGACTTTATAATTTTTTTTTTTAATGTAGAATTTCTGTGCAAAGCTGCACGCTTTGTTTCACAGTCTTAATTGCTGTGTGTGAAATCATAATTAATCTTTATGGCATACCAGTCCATACACCAGGTTGTTTATGCACATCCCTCCTTCAGCTGTTCACACAGCACAGGGCATCTTTCCTGGCCATTCAAATTTTTGTGTGTGGTTCTCTGGTTCTGTGGGTGGGTGAAGTTATTTTATAGTGAGTTTACCAAAAATCACAAACTCTCAGAGCTCCCTATCAGCTCTGTCTTGCCATTCCACTCTCACTGACTGAATTCCCATGGGGTTTTTGCATGCACAGATTTGAAAGGAAGGTGTGAAATTCTGTCTCAATTGGAACTTTTGCTTTTATGAAGACATGGTTTCTCAGTATGTGTATTTCTCAGGGTGGCCTTTTGCTGAAATTCATGGATTCTGAAAGGGTTGTTATTAAACATGCTCCTCAAAGTCATGCTGCCAGTCTTGGAGAGATTACCAAATCCCTGCTTTTCACAAAATTTGAAAGGGAGATCTGGGAGAGCTCAAGTAAATGGCCTGCAGAAAATTTATTCTTCTGTAGCACTGGGCAGCCTTTCTAAATATTTCTAATTTACTGGAGAAAAGTATTCATTGTTTACAAGCTTTGCATAAAATAACTCCTAACAGGCACACATGAGGGAGAGAGAAGAAATCTCAGTTCTGTAGCCATCTAATAGAGCTGTCATAGCACATGGTAAACACCAGGCTTCTCTGGGCAATGTACAACAGCCAAGCAGGCACAAGGTTAAAAACAACCTTTTTTTGGTTGCACTGGGAGCCCTGAGCTTAGTGTTGCACAAACTTGACATTGTAGTTGAAATAAACAATGCTGAAGGTGATTTATTCTCTGTATTCTTCAGCTGGAGCTTTAGCAAAGCTGACATCCAGTAATACTTCATGAGTTTAGCTGTAAACACAGCGTGAGATATTAGAACATTAATTCTCAATGGAGTTGCAGTGACCTTTTCAAAACCAAATTGGAAGTCAATTTGCACACAAAAGCCAGCCCAGGCCAAAGAATCACAAACCTTTCGTAGTGCTCTGTGTCAGTTTAATTTGATTGAATACATCCTTTTCCAGAATGATCACCTGATGACTCTGTCTCTGAGGACTCAGTAGTCACAGAGGTTAAATGATCTTCATAGGTAGGGGAATTACTTCAAATTGATGAAGTGCTTTAGCTCAAGTTCTCATTGTTTTATGACTTGTAGATAGTTTTAGTGAGGAAGATTTGATTTAAGAATGGAGCTGTGTCACGTAGTGCAGATATTTTTTCAGGAAGCAGTGGTTGCTGACAGTGCTTTAAGGCAGGAGTCCTGGTAATTGGTTCAGATCCTCTCCTGGCAGATGTGGGCAAAGCTCCATTGGGCATTCCAGTTTGTACCAGCAAGAAAGTAATCCCCTCTGGCCAAAATGGTTATAAACATGGATCCAGAAGAAAGAAACACTCATGCAATAGGATTTCAGCCCAAGGTTTCCAATTTCAAGTCAGTTGGCCAAGCTTGAAATATGGGGCTTTTTTCTGAGTCTGTTGTATCCTCTTTTTTTTTTTTTTTTAAATTTCATTTTAATTACGATAGCTTCCATTGTCTGGAACAGAAGGTTCGAAGTAATGTTTGTGCTGAAAGGACAAGTTTAAAAAGTGTCTTAGGAATTTGGGATCACAAATCTTGGAGGAATTCATGAGGCTTTCTGCAGCTAAATCTTGCCTTTTTAGTCTTCTTTCTTCCTCTTTATCTGCCTGGCCACCTGGAAAAAAACTGTGAGAGGTTTGCAACCTGTAGGAGTATGTAAATAATTCAGAGTTAGTGGTAAACAGAAGAAAATTACTGGACTTCAGTCATGTTACCCTCTGAGTGGGAGTTGACCTTTGAATCTGTGATATTTTTTCTTATTTGCTGCATAATTCTTTAAAATTCCAAATAGCAACAACTTTGTAAAGCAAGACTTTATTTGCTGACCTAGGGTCCAAGTCTAGTGAAGAGCGATTGATGTAGATGTTATGGTGTTCCTAGTAATTTGAATTACTCTATATTAAAAGGAAAAGGGAGATGCAGAGGCAGCTTTTATATGTCTTATTTTATTTTAGACTTTGCTTTGCTTACCCTTGTCTAGGTTCAGTTATTGGTAGAGGTTAGTTAGTGTCTAACTGGAAGCAGTTGCAGCAGGTTGGTCTGAAAAATGGTTTTCATCTTGTCCATTCCTCATCTTTGCTGAAAATGTAGGAGAAGGTAACTCAGGCATGGGTTTGTGACCAAGGGCAATCAACAGTACTGAACAATCAATGTGTTCAATATGCAGAGAGGCTCCAACTAGAAAAACACACCCCATGGCAGAGTGTAACTTTGTGTCAACAGAAAAACACACTGAATTTACAACAAATTGTTGAATTTCAGATTTTTTTGGTTTTGAGTTTTTTTTTTTTTTCTCCGATGGATTGCTTGTAGTTCGTGTGTGTACTGTTACTTAGGGATTATGAAAAGCTCTCTTTTTCTTGCAGATCACCCGGTGAATGAATTTTTGGATCTGTTCAATCGCCACATGCTTCCTCATGCAATAGATGAAACCCACATTGATGCAGAGTCAGCTCAGACCGAACCCTGTACCTCAGACTCTGTGCAGGATTCGTCTGAATTTATAATATTGGATCCTTTCTTTCCAAACTATGCAGAGTTTGAAGAAGATGAAGACTGTGAAAATACTACTGATGTTACAACTCCTCCAGCTTTGCAGTTCATCAATGGGAAGCAACAAGTCACAAGTGCTCCTAAGAGCACAAAAGCTGAGGAAGCGAGGAGTGACCAAATCGAAAGCGTTGCACATTCCAAAAATGTAACCTTTTCTCAAATCAACGAGACAAACACATTTATCATTAATGAATCTGAAGCTTCTGGTACTATGCAACCAAGCAAAGCTGGAGAAGTAATAGGGGCGTTTGAGGTCACACAACCAACTTCAGGGGCTGCAATGTTAGATCCTGTCTATAGTGGAGAGTCTGAAGTTGTTACAACAAATAAATCAATAGCCACCACTTCTTCACACGAGCAGTCTCTGCAAAACAGTAGAGAGACCATGACATGGCAGGGAACTGAGGAGAGCTCTACTAAAGATAGCAAAAATCTGCTTTTGATTTCTAGTGAGTCCTCTGGAGATGGCTCCACTGAATCTGATCTGTCCACCTTGGTCTTAGAAGTTGTGACAGGCTCAAGAAAGGAAGATGATGAAAAAAATTCTGGTATAACATCTTCTCCTGATGCATTTACTGTGGAAAGTTCTACTGTAACTGCTTCTCTGGAGGCAGTTTTTATTCCTGCTACGGTAGACAGTGTTGTAACTGACCTTATTTCAGAAAAGGCAACCCCTGCTCCAGGAGACTATTATAAAACAACTCTTAAACTTAATGCAAATTCCCCTGTTGAAAACATTCTGGAAACAAGTCATACAACAAAGCCTGAGATGAGTGCTGCTTCTTTTATGGTTCTGGAAGGCTCTGGAGATGTGAAAGACAGCATCACTGTAGCTTCAGCCATGACAGAGGAAATAGCAGTAACAGAAACACTTTCAATGCAAGATATTTCTTTGGGCTCCAGCACAGCACTGCTGACAGAATTTTCTGTAACTGATTCAGGAATGACCTCTGCTTTGCCCAGAGCCATAAGTACTCCTTATTCTGCTTTTGATCAAAGTCTTCATGTAACTGTTGCCACCAACTCTGTGTCTGAGCTAATTACGGAAAAAGTGTTTGCCAGTTCTCTTGTAACTGAAAAGAGTATTGATGATGAAAAAGAAATACACACCACTGTTTACACAGGTCACCAAAATTCAGCTACTGCTGCAGAGGAAAATTTGGATTTGAATGAACTTGGGAGCACTACAAGTGAAGTCAGAACTGTAAGTCAAGAGCCACTCAGAAAAACAGTACCAGGTACCATAAGTTCTGGAATCAAAAAGGTCACCACCATTCCTCTCTTGAGGGAGAAGAAGCTTTTTGTAAATGAAGGATCAGCAGAAGAGCCAGCAGACATATTTTCAGGGAGTTCCACAAGCAAAGTGGTAAGTATTGGCTCCCCATTTATTGATCCAGGTTCTGGAGACATAGATTTTATCGTTGAGTCTGCTACTTTGACTTCGGTCCCGTTAAGGCCTGTCACTGAGACACAAACAGAAACGTATGAAGGAAAAATTTACAGCACAGATGATGCTTCACCAAAGGATGCAACAACAGAATACGAAAAACATGCAAGAACAGAGGAATCTGCAGTAACAGTTTTGAGCACTGGGCCAGAGAGCTTCACAGAGGGGTCTGGAGTAGAAAGTCAGATGGCCCTGGATATGTTTAGTACCAAAAACCCAGGAAAACCAAATATGGAAACAAAACCAACCTACACAGCTCCTTCTGACATAAAATCTGGTTCCATAAAAGAGATAACATCTCACATTGCACCAGGAATTGAAACTGGAGATTCAGAAATGGGTGAGGCCACATCATCTCCAGGATCTGTGGTCAGTAACAACTCTCATGAGGGCTTGGTGACACATGGTGCTGGCAGTATAAAAGCAGTAGCTGAATCTACAGAAAGCAAAGATGCAAAAGTTGGTTCTTCAACTGTCTCCTTGGGCAAGATTTTCCTGATTGAGCATGGCTCTGGAGAAGAATTCAAAGATGACAGCAGCACCACCAAACTTATGTCTAATGGACCTACAGAAGAAATACTTGGAGGCCATTTCTCAATTACTGACCAGGGATCTGGAGAACCAGACACATCCACTGGATCATTTGCAGAAACAGCAGTTGTCCCTACTGGGAGACCAGAAACACGGGAAAAGGGTGACAGACAAGCTGTCAGCACATCACCTCTGGATCTTGCCTTCACTACAGATCCTGATGAGCAGGTCACAAGTTCTGAACCTGAGGTAACCTCCGTGGGGACTGCAGGGCATGTGAGAACTGAGGAGAAAACTGTTGATGAGCTGACAGTGAGAACTTTTTCTACAAAGATTCCTTTGATAGAAGAGATACATTCTGGGGAAGAGACGCCAAGTGAAATTTCACCAAAAGCCACAGAATCTTCTGAAGAAACAACAACAGACCCATTCGTTAAAAGTACACAGACTAGCCATGAACATCTGGGATTTTTAAATGTTCCAACTCTCAGTCCTTACCTGGAAGAAAAGGAATTGGAAACTGAACCTGTTAAAAAAATACTTTTGCCATTTAATGATGACAGAGTAACTGAGCCTGTAACAACTGAAAGGAAATACATAAGCTCTCCAGTCACAGTTATAGAGCAAGAGGAAGAGCTGGTGCATAACATTTTCCCTACGAAAGATATTCCCAGAACATTCCTGACACCTAAGGAAGAAAAACTGTCAAGTAACGAGCTCATTGGTGATCCCCTGTTTTCAGGACAGGGGTCAGGAGACGACCTTGCTGTTCTTCCTTCTGTAGTGCCATTTGTTGTCCAAAAAATCAAGAGTACCTCAAGCCCTGAAACTTCTCACGCTGCAAATATGGGACCTGAACTTTCCACTGACATGACACAAGACTTTGAGCGAGGAACCACTCCAGCAAGTGTTGAAGTTAACGAAGAAGTCACAAGTGCTGTGGCTGAGCTGCTGCCAGAAACTGGAGACCCATTCCCCACCTCCACGTTCCCCAGTTCCTCAGCTTTAGCAGAAGACAGCTCCAAGAGCTTCATCGCTAAAGAGATTGAAGACACCACACATTATTTGGTTGCAAATGAAGAACCACAGGAAAAGGAAACTGACTATAGGAGAGGAGAAAATGAAACAGATAAGACAACACCCACTTCTAAAGCTATTTCTCAAGAGGAAAATTCACATTTTCTGATTAAAGGTGGCACAACTCCTGTATCTGTTATACTGAATGGAACTCCCAGTCCTGAAACAGAGGAACCTCTTATAACATCAACAACAAAAACGCCGGGCAGAGTATTACCTGAGGGCTCTGGGGAAGGATCTGGCTGGCTTGGTATTTCAGGTTCATCTTCCCCTGATATGTTTACCCATTTCTCAATGCCCACCGCATCCAAAGTAGAACTAAATGTTTCATCTAGTGTTCCTGGACGTGTTTATCCCAAAGTTATCACCACAGAGGCACCGAGAGATGGGTCACAGACTGCAATCACAGGACTAGCCTCCCATTTTACAGAAGAATCAGAGGTTTTGGCAAATCCGTCTGCTGCTCATCCAAAGACAGATTCATCAGAGGAACTAACAAGCGACACTGGGTTATATGAAAAAATTATTCCCATGATTGATGACAAAAGAAGTGTTATATTGAACGTTTCTGTTTATGGTGATATTACCCTGATTGAAGAACGACTGCAAACCCCACCAGAAGAAACAACTATTATAGACATGGATCACTCTAAATCAATGCCTGAGGACATAATAAGTGTGCAGACAACGCCAAATCCTGTTACACAGTCAACATATGGCTATGATGATAGCATGACAGCTGAAGGGGAGAAATATTATTCCACTCCCAGGTTTTCCATAGCCAAAGAAAAGACACTTGGATCTGGTGATAATCTTCCTCTGACTACTTCCAGTCCACCAAGTAAAGAGTTGGTGACTTCTGGGCACCGACCAGCCTCAGGTGACATGGATTTGGGTTCAGGGAATGACATGAATTTTGCAACAGAAACTCCTACCACCGTGGAACTCTCTGAGCTGGGCATTTTCCTTCCTACAGTGCCATCTCTGGCAAGCCCTCAGGTGCCTCATGAGTCTAAACCTGTTGTAACCAACCCCACAGAAGACACCTATGAGCCAAGTACTTCAGCAAACAACCAAGTAATAGCAGATCAAAGTGAAACAATCTCTGGCTTTTCTGGGATGGGCCAAGAAGAGCTGGCTGATAATCAGCCTGTGGTTCCTTCTCTTACACCACTTGCAACTGGTGAGCCAGAAAAGGCTTTGGCAACGGGCAAGCTTGAGTTAAGTGTTGTCACCACACAGCCTACATCCCAGCTGACAACTGTGTCACCTACCAAGGGTGCAGGGAATCGTCCCACGGTGTACACAAACACAAAATCAGCATCAGCAGAGTATGAGGAAACAGATCCAGTGAGTTTTCATTCTGTTCCTCAAACTCCTAAATCCTCAGTAACTGTTCATTTAGTAAACAGAGTATCTGAGTACCCCGAGCTAATCATTACGAGCACATCATCATCATCATCATCAAGGGATTCACATCAGTCCAATCATTCATCAGGAGGAATCTTCAAAGAGGTAACTTCTGATATTACAGCAACATATAAACTACCCACTACTGACTTTCTTGACACAACAGAGTCCTCTCTGCTGGAGCTTTCTCCTGAACCTCTTTCAGAGAGCACAAGCACGGAAAGCACTCCTCACTTTGGTAGGCTTCTAACAGGTGGGACAGAGGAGACAGAAACCCCTGCAACTGATTTAGCTGGTGAGGAAGAAACTGCTGTTTCTGGAGATTCTCCATCAATACGTGTCTTGCCTACTGCTTTTCTGAATTTTGGAGAAAGAGTGAGCACAGATATTCCAAAAGTCAGCACAACAGAAGTCGAAGCTTCGTCAGGGAGAGTCAACAATCCCCGCCAAGAGGAAGACAGGACTACTGAGAGACAGAACCCCTGGCTCGTGTCCACAACTGTTTCAGACTCACCCAACAGCATCGAAAGTGAAGGATTTAAACCTGGCCAGGAAGCAGTTACAATGCTAACCTCTCCTTCCCAGCTTTTGGATGGAGGCACAGAAACACAGGCGGCTTTATTGGGTCAGGGGGAGATCACAACCATCTCTTCTAACGTTGCAACAAACAGCATTGCCCCTGGAAACAGCCCCTACCAAAACGAGCCATCAACACTGAGCTCAGAGGAGCCAAACACTGTGGAAGCCGTGACTTCATCATTTTCCCTCCCGGAAGTCACGAACGGATCAGATTTCGTGATTGGCACCAGTGTGGGTTCAGTTGAAGGCACAGCAGTGCAAATTCCAGGTAACTTCCCAAATGTGATCCCTGTTGTGTTATGTGTGTTGTGGTACTTGTGAAGGTGTTGCCTGGGCTCTGGTGAGAGGTGTGACAATCAGAGCTCTGCTTGAAATGACAACGGACCTCGTCACCCTCCAGCTGAGAAATCAGCCTGGTTGTGGCCCCTACAAAGTGGAAGAGGATGGGGGGTGCCAAAAAACCCAAGCCCAGTGACTTTCCATTGGTGCTGGCATCGTGGAGCTCTGGATCAGACTGGAGGTAACCAGCCAGTTCTAAAAGACAGGAAGGTAACACTGGTTGTGGTAGGGAAATCGGCTGGAGTGATTTCATTTGCCAATTTCCAAAAGATTATTTTATCTGATGGCTTTTCCTGTGAGCGTGGTGATAGTTCTTACACATTTGGTTTCTGTGAAGGGTTGTTTTTAACATCTTGCAGTTGACTTAGAAAAAAACAGTGCACATTTTAGGATCAGAATTTTCTATAAAATTGAACTTCTCTTGACATACAAGATAGCTTTCCACACAAGAGAATACCAAGACCTTCTTTTTAGCCTGTCTGTAGCTTTAAGTGGTTGATGCACTGTCAGCCTCTTAAAAATTACAGAACTTTTTGTTAGCCATCATTTGCACAGTATATTTTTTTCCATGATGGTATTGGGAACCATTTCATCAAATACATGGGTGATGCCAGTAGTATCACTTCAATTCGTATTTTGTCTAGATACAGCTGAGGAAAGAACTGTAATGGTCTGATTTTATAGGTTTACTATTATTTTTCCTCAAATAATCCACGTAGCTGGCAATTTGAAAATGTTTACCGTGGAAATATCCAGTCTGTAGAGGGATAAACAGACAGCAAACACACAAAAAACACCATTAAGGTGCTTAACAGAGCCCTACATTTGTGACTTTCAGTGAAGCAGTCCTAAAACAAGCACCCTATTGAATGGGTGGGATCAGATCCTTTCCAAAACCTCCAAAGTGAAAACCTTAATTACTTAATTACAACCCTAAACTTTTGCACATAGGATTTTCTTCTGGAGGCTTTTAGCTGGACCTTCTGCATTCCCCTGCCTAGGCAGGGAACTTAATACTATAAGAAGCCTTTGAATCTCTAATTTGCAAAAGTAAAATAGATATTCTTACTTTTTTTTT
>VXBC01012257.1:53897-64140 GCA_013399945.1 Ploceus nigricollis | reverse complement strand
CTTTCCTTCCCTACACTGATGGGGGAATCTCCTCCATGCAGCACCACCTGGTGATGATTCCCAGAGCAAACAATTTCAGAATGAAGGAGACACCTTTGAGGGATATTTACCTGTACCTCCAGGCAGGTGTGATCTGATTTTAGAGCGTTTATGTGATAGCATCACACGGGCCAGTGCTGACTTGGAAGTCTGTTTTTCCTTTTCCTCAGTGTCCAGCTGAACAGTCCCACACGTCACAGACATGGCAGCCTTGTGGCTACAGATCATCACAGGTGTTTTTTTTCTTTTTACCCAAGATGGTGACATTTTAGATTGGTTGAAAGGCAGAGACTGTGAGGAACGACCTGGTACCACTTTCCTCCTGGGATTCCCCACGATGGGAGCGGGGGCACCGAGCCAAGGCAACATCACCAGGCCAAGAATCTGACCCCTGGTGGTTTGTAGGTTATCCAAAAAGCAATTAGCCAGAGGAATTCACATCCTCAGCCTCCAGCCACAGCAATAGGAGTCAGGCTGCATTTCTGCAGCAGCCTGGGAGGACCTCAGGGGAGGCATGATAGGTGTGGATGTTTTCATATTAGAATTAATAAAATCTTGGCTGGGACTGGACTGGGTGATTTTTTTTTTTTTTTTCTTTTGGTAAGGAATGGCAAAGATTAGTCATAGTAAAGAAATTCACACTGTTTTCAATTACTGCAGGTATCTGCTGTCTCCCCAGACAGGCACACAAAGAAGCTGGGAAGCAGTTTTAAATGGAGAACCTCAAGGCTCAGGGAAGTGTTCAAGGTCACTCAGTGTTTAAATTCTCAAGAACTGCTCATTCTCAGATATATTTTGAAGTTCTGACATTAATCACCATTCTTTAATATTCACGTAGCCATAATTAATCTACTACTGGCATACCCAAAGGGCTGTAAAGCACCAATTTTTGTATTTTAACATAATAATCTGTGAGTTTACAGAATGCTTTCAAGCAAGTTGGCTGCATAAGTGACAAGCATCTCTCTGAAGGGCAGAGCACTGAAAACCAGCATTACCCACTAATGTCTGTTTGGAATAGAATAACATATTATTTACTTTTGCAACTGCTGTCTAGCTGCAGAACATGCAAACATCCACTGTGTGAGGACAAGGCCCACCTACCTCAATATTCTCTCTCTGGCGGTAGTTAAAAGCCTTTAAAGTGGAAAGATTTTTGTTCACAGGAGTTAATTTTTGTCTTATGTGAAGAGGTGATGATTTCTTACAGCAAATATTTGTTTCCCTGGGTTGCAAGACCTGTGGAAGCCTGAACTGAAAATGGCACCAGAGAAACCCAAACTCCTTGGGCAGAAACAGGAGGCTTCTTAATAAAACTTTCTGCCTTTCTATGGAGTATTCCAAATTTAGTGCACTGACGCTCAGCAACTAAGGGCATCAGTGGCACCTAAAACAGGGAACAGAATCATAAAATCAGTCTTGATAATTTGGGGTTGAAATAACCCCCAAATTTGTGGACTAATCACACCCATGCACAAACCTACTGTATAATAGAAGCATTTACAGGCTCCTCTCTGTGGAGCTGGTGTTAAACAGAGAGAAATATCCATTAACAGAACAAAACCTGTGTATTTTCAGGGAGATGGTGCCAGCAGCAGTATTGAACGGTCTCTCATCTTTAGGCACATCTAGTGGGTAATAGAATAAAAAGGAGACCAGTCCAGGCAGTACTCACACACTCCCTTCAGCAGCTTTTCTTAAAACTGGGCACTTGGAGCAGAACACTTAATCCAGCTGATTAAACAGATTTCTGCTCAGTCCCAAGGCTGCTAAAGATCAAATCTTATCTGTATGTGTAAGCCCCTGGGCTTTGGCAGCTGAGTCAAACTGTGAGAATGGAATTCAGCTCCAGACTGTGGGCACCTGAGCTATTTTGTCTGTGTGCAAAATGTTTGCACACAGACAGTCAGTTTGTACCTGGTCAGCGTGGTGGGAGGGAAGAGTGTGTTTGACTGACCTAGGATGACTTTTGTCCATTCATTTTTGTTTTTTTAATAACCTTCATCTCCTCCAGGAACCTTCCATTCTCCAAAGACAAAAGTAAAACATTCATTTCCAGCTACAAACTTGAGACCTCAGTTCCCCGAATCTGATGAAAACCCACTTCTTGCCATGATTACCCTTACAATGCCTACTCTGGATTCTGCTTTTCACTCATTTTTGCTAAGACAACTTTTTCTCCTTGAAAAAGCCCCCCAGGGTGATGGAATCAAGGCAGGACAGACTCAGCAGACTGATCCCCAAGCTAAATTGTTCTGGCAAAATAAAATTTGCTGGTGCCGTGGTAAAAAAGAAAGAACAATTGGTGGCATAGGAATGATAATGTTTACACTGTCTATAAGGATGACTTAAAGGTCACATTCCATGTGACTTCTTCCTTGGTACTTCAGTATTTAAGGCAATTTGTGAGGCTGTGTGAGATTTGGGGCCATCTAAGGTGGCAGACAGCTGCTGTCTGGAGAACAGGTTGTGCTCATGGCTCTCCAGCCCTGGGCAGAACAGCTCAGTGCAAAAGCAGCATGACACCCCAAACACGTCTGGAACCCCCTGCAGCCCAATAATTTCCCAGGAGGAATGCTGATAAATTGCTTGCAGAGAGAAAGAAAATGGCCTTTAAGGCCTTTGAAGTGCCTGCCTTGCACCAGATATGGAATTTATTCCAGAATTTATTCCAGAAACACAGGGTAAAAGCAATTCTGTGATTGTTTGTAGGGTAGAGTCAAGGTCATGTGGTCTAGAAAATATGGTACTCTAGGTTTTAAATACAATCAGGGATAAAGCAAATGTGCTTTAAGATATACCCTGGAAGGAATGCTGTTCACTCAGTGCCTCCATTAGTTTTATTTCTTGAGTTTTCTTGGAGTTTTTCTGTGTGTTGTTTTTTGTTGTTGTTGGTTTTTTTTTGTTTGGTTGGGGTTTTTTTTGGGGTTTTTTTTTTGTTTGTTTTTGTTTTTGTTTTTTGTCTGTTTGTTTATTTGGTTCAGTTAGATTTTGTTATTTTAAATTTTATTTTAATAATGCTCGGAATAAACATGTTCTTAGTTCAGGAATTTGGATTTTTTTGCTTTCAGTATGGCAGTGGCATGTTCTTTCATAACACAGAAAGGCAAATTTGCTTTTCGTGTTATAAATTGGACATATTTTTTTGCAGTCCCTTCATTTAGAGAAAGCTTTTACTTCAACCTCCACTTATCAGTGGTCTTCAAAAAATTGAGAGCTGTCTTTCCAGACAGATTGTGTTTGTGTTCTGACACCTTCTTCAGCAAAAAGCTCTTCTTGAGCTTACAAGCATGGAGGTCAGTGGGAGTCAGTAGAAAACTTCATCTCTCCCCCTCAAATTCTCTGCTTTTTGGTCATATTTACAAAACTGGCTTTTCCTCAGGGCTTTTCTACTCCCCAGGCCCTGTACAATTACCCACACTTTTTCTTCAAGGTGACTTCTTGGTGGCAGGAATATTTGTCAGTGCCCTCAAAACTTCTGCAAGGCCTTGGGAGTTTCAGCCAGGATTTTGGGTGTTTCTGGTTCTGCCTGTTCTTTCCTGCATGCTTGGATTTCTACAGGGTCATAAATGTCTTAATTTTCTAGTGCTCCATCCTCCTGCCAAAGGTGAACATGAGCTGGGTGCCTGTCTTCTTTAGACAATTAAAAAAAGTCTCATCTATCAAATAACATCAGGCAGTTTCTTACAAACTTTTCTTTTACCTTCTTTACAATATGATTATATTATTAACTGTTATCTTTGTAATTTCTGTCTTTGGGAGCTTAAACTGCCTTTCTGTACCTAAACTAGTTGTGCCAGATTTCATGCTTTAAATTGAATGATTAGTCCAGTCCACCCACCTTTTCTAATTGGTCAGACAGAATTTTTGAGGTTTTTGTGTGCAATGAAAAGGCAAATAATCTACTCCAAGCCCATTCAGGCTAGTGGACATTTTGAAATCTAATTAATTAGGATGAGACTGGGATATCTGAGTAGGGAGGCTCTAGGGTTAGTTCCCACTATCAATTTTCAGGTAACTGGGCACCACAGCAGCACCGCTCTCTAGAATCTGCCAGGCACAGCACCCAGGATGACAAGAAGTGGGGCTTTTTCCTAAAGTGTAGTCCCATTTCATAGTTTTCTGTGGTGAGTGGTTGCTCATCCCTCCCACAACCCATGTTATGTCTCTCCCCAGAGACCTCCCAGCCATTGAAATTATGATGGGCCTTTGAGCCAGACCTAGGAGATGAATCTGCACAATCTAAACCTTCTCCAGTTCCCACCAAATACTGCAAATCCTTGGTGAAAAAACTGCTAGTGCACGTGGAAAAGAAAAAGAGCCTCAAACACCAACAAGCCCCACTCCCCCCTAAAAGGACAGAGAAAAGTCTATTTTCTGGAAACACAGCAAAAATTAATTAATTCAAAAGCAGACAGGTAAACCACTTACTGATACTCTTTGTACAAACTCTGTGTCACTGCAGGCAGATGGTTTCCAAGCTTATCTCAAACCAAGTGATCTGATCATCACTTCAATTTTACTCCCAGACTTTTTGCTTAGGAAATATTGTAAAAGTCATAGGAATGTTAGGGAACTGTCCATGCAGTGATAATAATCTGAGATCTGGAAATGGGCCAGATACTCTCTGTTCCCTCCAGGGGAGGTGCAGCTTCTCCTTTCTGACCCACATCTAATGTGGTGGAGTCCCCATTCCTTTTCCCCCAGCAAAGCTGGCTGTACCAGCAAGACAAAAATTGAAATTAAAAACATTTAACAGTGCCTTCACATCCTTCAAGGATACCACTCTGTGAGAGAACAGATGCACTGCCAGACTTCCTGAGCAGGGCTGGTGCCAGCCTGCTGTAAGGAATTACTAGCTGTGTAACATTTTTGTCATGGGTCCTGGTGCAAAGCATAAAAAAGGACTCCTTGTCCAGCCAACCATGAGAACTCAGTCCTGTCCTCTCTCTTCCTTTTTTTTTTTTGTCTTGTGGTCTGAGAGCTGCACTGTCTGCACTCTCAGTGTCATTGGGAATGACTTTAAGAAGCCACTCACTTTCATCAAGAAATAACATCAATTGTTCAGTGCCCTGCATATTTTCAAGATGAAGTTGCCAATGCAAGCCCCAGTTGAATCATTGCCTCTGAGAAGGTAAACACTTTGATTTTACAACAGCTCTGTTTTCATCAAACATCTGCTCCTCACTGCAAATAGACGTGAGTTTTCTTTGGGTGTTTGGCGGTGAGGAAGTGCAGCCAGATCAAAGCCATATGGGGATCACTTGTGAAAGCACAACTCTTCCAGCAGTTTTCATAACTGAATTAATCTGCAATCAATGGCAAAACATACTTTCTACTAAGATCAGTTGCTTTACAGATCTCAGGGTCAGGTCATGGGTTCAGGCTTTGGGGGAACATGGGTTCAACCCTTCATGGGGGAAGGTGGAAGGGGTGGGGAGAATTAATTTTCTTTCCTAAACTCCCTTTTGGTGACAACATGATGATGTCTTTTCATTGCTCAAAAATTGTGGAAATGAATATTTTTAGAGTTGGAAAGAGCTGCAACATCACTGCAGTGAGACTTTATCAGCACCTAGAACAGATTTGGAGGTTTTCTTAAGCCCACCACTGGAAAACACCACACATTTCCACATGCTGAGGCCCTGTGTGACAGCTGACCATGTGTTTATACACAGGAGAACATTCAGATGTCCACTTGTACCATTTCCCCCACTTCCCTGCTTTTCTCAACTATCTTTTCATTGCAGTATCTTAGGCCTGAGAACACTGGAAAAAACACATGAGTCATATGATTGTTTAGTTAAAGTCTTGTTAGCTAAATTCAATTGAAAACAAATAATAAACAATTGGAAGACTGTGGATGTTTGTAAGAAAACATTTCCAGATAAAGACAAGCCTTTCAAGCTTTTAAAGTAAACAGTGTCACCTCAGTAGTATGCATACACCTTTTTTTTTTTTTTTTGGACTTGGTTTACAAAAGAATCAACAATTGCAAGAATACACTAAATTCAAACTATGGTCTCAAAACGGCTTTTTGTTTCGGGTCCAACAATGCATGACTCATTTATTTAAAAGAAAAAAGAAAAGTTCTTTGCTGGTTTACAGCAATGGTAACAGAGATTTAGACAGTCATCCTTGGTCAGTCAGATGTGAGAAAGATGACAGAAATTAGTATTTCTTCTAAGGTCCAGGCTCTCTCTATCTGCAGTTGCAGATACTGACAAGAAAGACTGCAGTTCTGCACTTTGAACTAAATAAGTGAACAGCAGCACCAGAAAGAAATAGGAAAAGGATTTACTGGGCTCAAGAGGAAAGGACAATAATTTGAAAACTGATGCTGCAAACTGACAGTGCTGCAGAAATAACCTCTGTGAGGGAATTTGATAATAAATAAACGAATATATTGTTCGTGACACGCGAACAGTAAATGTGCCAGCAGTGGAGAAAAGCTTCACTAGAGGTAGATCACACCAGAAGAGTTCTGGTAAGGTGGAAAGGTGTCTAGAAAAGTGCCCAGATAAGGACCTGAAAAGGAAAGCATCAGAACATTGGCTGTGACTCAGCACTGGGAATTATCACTTGGGATAGGGAAGGAAGAGACTGGGTTTAAGGAGGCAAAGAATTGTAAAAAACGTAGGTGATTTAGCTGTGCTAAACCTCAGAACTTTGCCTCAGAGCATCACCAGAGGAGTCCAGGGAAGGGAATCAGGAATGTGGCACCAGAATTAGCGGGTGGTTGGCTGCCTGGCCTCGAGAGGTGCTGAAAAAGAAGATGGAAATTCTGGCAACGGGGAGCATCAAAGAGCTGGAGCACCTTGGCAACCTCTCCTCCCTCTCCCAGCCACTGGCAGCACCTTCAGGCAGGCTGCCCAAGTTCCTGGTCCCTGGGATGGGCTTAAAACAGGACAAGGCAAGAGTTTATGGCTGCAATCAGAGGAAAGGAAAACCTGTTTATAAAAAGAGGCCAAAAGAGCTCGTCTTGGTTAGTCTGGCAAAACACACCTCAGTAAGGATATAATTGCTCTCTATAAATAAATCAGAGAGCAAATGCCAGGGAAGCTGGAGAATATTTCAGCTAAGACTTGGGAACAGAACTAGTGGGGCCATAAATAAGTTTAAGCTGGAAATGATATAATTTTAAGCTGTAGAAAAACTTCACAGCCTTCATAAAGACATTTTAGGGTGGAGGAAAGAAACACAGCTAGTTTTAAATCACAGTTTGCCTGCTCTATGAGAAACTGTCTCAGATGAAGGGGAATGTGGATAGGAGAGGACTAGGTTATGACATGGGGGATCCCTTTTTTTGTTCTTGTATGCCTGATTTTTGGTGAAAACCTCAATATAAGTAGGTCAATCGATTCCTAATTCAACAGAATTCTTTTCCTTCCCCCTCAAGGCAGGCCCAAGCTCTCCTGGCTGATACTCTTAATGACAGAACCCAACCCATGCAGGTGGAGCTTCCTATTGATCCACACAGAGCTGCAAACCTGCTCCCAGTAACTGTCAGCACTGCCAGCAAAGCACCTTTCTCATCACTGGGCTTCTCCCATGGTGTCTGACTCCAGTAATTTCCTAAGTGGACTCTTTGCTTTAAGCAGCAGCTCTGTTCCCCCCTGATAAGGATCATTAAATATCTGTAAATGAAATGGAGGCACTTGTGGCTGGCTTAAATGGCTTGGCTGCTGAAATGCTTGGTCATGCAGGAGGTTTCTGCCTGCCTGCCTGCTGCAGTGATGATGTGCAAAATGTGGATTTTCCACCCTTTCCTCTCAGAGGTGTGGCAGAAAGAAAGGAAAATGGCAGTTCCATTTCCACTCTGGACCTCTAAGAGTGGCTGAGGGTATTAAGTTGTGGAAATAAAGATAATTTCAGCACATGCTTGTAAATCAAAGGTGTAACATGAAAAAAAAAAATGCAGGATCTCCCCTGAACGAACCACCCTGACGTCCTCATAATGGAAAACCACAATGGTCTGGAGCAAATGTGAGAAAATGCAAAGCAAAGGGTTAACTGGACAATTTGCAACTGTTTGATAAAATCATGATGCAGAACATATCATGGCAAATAAAACCCTCTGAAGCTGTGTAAGCATAAAGGCCTGCAGAGGAGGCAGTTTAGTGCACCTTGTACAGCTACAAAAGTGCATCATATTTTAGGTTCAGATGCATTCAGATGTAGGAAGGCATGACTGAAGAGTCTCTGCCTAGCAGACCCATTCTGAGGAGAAAAGTGACATATATTTGGAGAAATAATGCGTGGAAATCCACACACAGGAGAGGATTGTGTTTAGCATACACAGAGTTTGAGGGAACCAAAGTCCAAGGACGGGGTTTAATTTGTAGAGCTGTGACATGAAACAGAAGACATTTAAAAAAAACATTGATGTAATTGGTAAACGGACTGGCTTGAGGCTTATTTTTGTCTGCCAGCAATATCTGCTGGCTTGTGGTCAGTCCTGAAGATAAAGTAAACCTGTGCAGATTTCAGTAAAAAAAGCCCCAAAACCAAGCCAAACCAAAACATTCACCCAACAGCAGGTTTTCTTGACAATCTCTGAACTGGGAAACTCAATTAACAAGGAAATTGTATTGATTTGGTTTAAGCCAGATGAGGCTTATATGCTTGCTTAGTCAACAAGAATACCCACGTTAGTAGGCTGAAAATGAGTTGTGTTTCAAAGATTAAATTAATGGCAAATGGATAGGATTCACCTACTTTTTTTTTTTTTGCAAGTTCCTCCAAACTTAGTTAATTACAGGGATCAGCAGTTCTACAGTCATCCAGAATGAACTCCAGGCTTTTGTCCGGGCTCTCATGTCCTCAGGACTCTGCAGGCTGTTTTTCAGCTTCACAGACTTTATTCCTGGTTCTCCAAAAGCACCTGCCAGGGCTTTTTAACACCCTCTAGTCCACATCCCCATCCCTGAGGCAGGGATTGTCACACTCTGGAGGGTGACATCCCTACAACAGACAGGGATCTCTCACAAAGACAGGACAGAAGGTCTGCACTCCTCCTGCCTGTTTTTTTGGAATAGATATTCTATCCTTAAACAATTACAGGTGATCACTGGACAGAGGGCAAGGATGACTTTTGCCTTGACGCATTATAGCCATTCTCTATTTTTATTTTATTTATTTTTTTTTCAGTTACCAAAGCTTCACTGAGCTTTTACACCAAATAACCAGCTCTTAAAAATACCAAATACACCAAACACCCAGCTTTTACACCTGTCCCAGACACAGGGAGAAAATTTCCATTATAAGCTCCACTCACTGCAAACAGGGCTGTTAAAAATGTGGCCTGGGGTGTAAGAGCCCAAAACCAGTAGAAACAATGCATCTCCAAAACTGCCTGACAGGAGAATCCCTGCCCCAAAGTGCTGCTTTTGGGAAAAGGATTGGTGTCCCCTTTGGTGTGCTAATTGCAGGGGTAGTAGCCCCAAAGGAAAGAGGGGAGAGCAGGAGGATCTGCTGAGGATTTCCCTGAAAAGCTGGTATTTCTGCTCATTTATTCCCAGATGCTCCACAGTCAGTCCTATGGAAAACTTGTCATTTTTCTCCACACCCCAAGCAGCTTCACCTGCCTCAGGTATTTGTCAGACCATGAGGGATCTGTGCATCATCAAAGCTTATAATTCCCTCATTGCTTTTAGAAGTTAGGGTTGTGATTTTCCACCAGGACCATAAATTATCAAATAAATTAACTGAGGTACTGACTCCTGCTTAGGCCAGCTTTCATCTCAGAGACACATATAAATTTCCCAGGCTACAAAAAGTGCACATGGGGCACGGGACCCTGTCCTAGGATCTCTCACTTACCAGGAGCTTAAATCTTGTGGGGTCAGCTCAGCTTCATTTCTCCCTCAGGGGCCAAAGGCACAGATTCCCTGACATCCAAATGTCAGGTTTTGCACTCTAAATGCTGTTCTCCAGGGTTTTTAAAGAGTCAGATAGCAGGGGTTTAAAAAAAGAGCCCCAAATGCCCAAACCTATCCCGGGCAGGCCTCCATGAACCAACCCCAGCACAGCTCCACCTCCCAGCCTGAGGGCTGCCTAACAGAACTGGGAGCTCTGCTAATCCCTAATTAAGTTTAATCTACACTAGAGAGGGTTTGTTGATTTAGCTAGATAGGTAGGGAGATGCTGACAGGTTAGTCCTGGTGTAGAGGGGGGAAAAAATCCTCCAAGAGCATAATTGGTA
>VXBC01012257.1:38337-49620 GCA_013399945.1 Ploceus nigricollis | reverse complement strand
TTCTGGGGCAAATAATCTTTTTTTTTTTTTTCCCCTAGATGATTCCCAGTACTCTCAGGCAGTGTAGATCCTTTTATTTCACTCCCATTCATTTTCACTGCAGTCTGTAACACTCAGACATCTCTCCTGAATTTGGAATAATGACTATTTGAAAATGGTAGCCCAAATCAATATGAGTGCTGGGAACTCCTCCAGCTTCTAAAGGAATTGTTGCTTTGGACTCAGTGGCTCAACATCTACCAAGGCTCACAAACCCTGCTGGAACCATGAGTTTGTATTAAAAAAAAAAGTGAGTTTGTATAAAAAAGAGTGATATGATACCAACTGAGCAGAGATTGATGATAGAGATGTACTTCCCATGCAGCTCCTCTGGATTCTTTCCTGATAATCCCTCCAAAAGCCACTGGGGATGGCCAGGATCAGACTGGCTTGCATGAAGAGGATGGGACAAGGGACATTCCTGGGGACAGTGTCACGAGCAGAAATAAACGTGGCCCTGAGATGAAAGACATCATTGCCCTTGCTTGACCCAGCTGGCTGCACAGACACATTTTATAGGTGACCCTGGGCCAGATAAACTGCTGAGGCTGCCTACATGAATATCTGTGTCTCCACACCACCCCCGTGAGCAGGGGAAGTTTTATCATCTCATTTTGGTAGGTGGAGGGATGAAGGACCAGGAGCCTCCAACTTATTCAAAGTCAGGAGGGATTTAAGTCTGAGCAGGGGACTGAAACAATGCTTCACCAGCAACAGTAAAATATCCTTGCAGGAAAGTGTCCTAACTACTCAGCAATTCTCTCTCTCCTGTTAAAAGCAATACATAATTAAAAGGGAACAGTTAATATTAGTTTTCAGGTGCCTGGATCTCAAAATGATGCTGTGCTACGTTCTCTGCTGGCACAGCAAGTTCTTTCCTTGGAACAGAGAGAAGTTAGGATGGCAGTAATGATCCCTGGAAATCCTGTGTGGGCTCTCCATTATGCATTGAGATGTTGCTGTCCTGAGTGGCAGTGAGATGTTGTTATCATTATCGCTGGTTTTAGTGAAGGGGTGGGACTGCAGATGGGTTAAAAATGATTTATTGCTCAGATAAATCTCCGTTTTAAAGGTTGTGAGGTTTAAGAGGGCAAGTAGTTGGCTATAGTTTAAAGTGGTCATAAGTTCTTTGTTACATTGACTTTTTAATCTAATGGACAGTTGCTACAAAGTTTATTTTGCTTTTTTAATCTATTACTTAATTCTACTGCAATGTGTATACTTTTATTCAATGGGCTACTATCACATATACACATATATACTTCTTTTATAACCTCTAAACTCTTAGCTCGCTCTATATAATTATTTTACTACACCATAGAGCCTTCACTATCTTACCTAATCCAGTTTCTTACTTAAGGCATTACAGAAACATAAGTTTATGATTTTTCTGCTTAATGCCTGTGTGCTTTATTTTTACATCAATCCAAGCTTCTTCCAAGGCTGCAAATCAAACTCTCCTGTGTCTGTGGAAGTTTCTATCTTCCCATTTCCCACAGGGTATAAGCAGCAAAGTGCTGGGATTCAGCTTTTTCAACAAAGCTGCCTGACTTGCTATCACCCCAGAATTCCTGCAGGAATGATAAACTGTATTAGAGGGATGCAGCAGGCATTTATTCATAATGGCCTGTCCTGTGGACCTCTGGCTGTCGTCTGCTGTGATTTTATTTCAGAAAAAAGGGAAGCAAAGGTCAGCATCACAGGCGAGTCTGTTGGCTCATCCCTCACTGTAAGAGCAGAGCACTGCCTGGAATTTATCCGAGGTAATTTTGGGATGAAATGCAGCACTCCAAGAAGCTCTCCCAGCACTGAATCAAGCACCCACAGCTTCCTGAGTCAATCTGGAGAAGCTGATCATCTTAGGGCTGGAGAATTGCATTAAAGGTCAAAGCCAGGAGCAATTAAGGGCTGGGTGACAGGGAATGGAAGACTCGATGGGGAAATTGTAAATGAGCTGTGTGTTTTCTGTATGATGTCCTGCCTTTCTTCCTTCTCTACAATCATTTAAACACAGTTCTAAGAAGACTTTTAAACATTTTACAGCAGTGCCTACCATGCACAGAAGAGCTGAGCTTCCCCCTCACACCCCTTTGTTCTTGTTTGAGGAAAAAGCAATACCACAATTTTGATATATTTAATTTTTCCCCCACTATTTTTACCTTCCTTTTTCCTTGAAAGGCTCCAGAAAATGCTGCTAAACTGGAGCTTTGGCCTCATTTTGTAATATCTTCTCCTTTTTTATTCTTCATTCTCCCCAGTTTACTCCTGCAGTTCACGTATTTGAGCTTTCCATTGTAAGCACAAAGGCCAGAAGACTTTTCCTACTGGGAGTCAAGGCTCTTATCTGATATTATGGCTTCAAAACTGATGACTTAATAAAACAAACCCACAAAACGTTATGAGAATTTTTTGTTTTGTTTTGTTTTAATGCTTTCTAGGCCACCTGCCATGTTTAGGCTTCCATGACAGAGGAACATGAACCAAATTTTCCTTGAGGTAAAGCCACTTTTATTTCCTGTGTGTTCTGCTGTCCCTCCAAAAGTCTGGGAAGAGCTTATGTACCTCCAGAGAATCAGAATTGCCTTTTTCATGACAATATTTATGAGAATAAAAATAGAAGAAAAAGTAATGGCTGTTAACTAGAAGAGTGTTTAATTTTTCCTTTTGCTCATTTTTATTTGCACGTTTTAACTGAAATTGCAAATATTTAGTTGCAAAAGAAGGGGAGTATTCTTCTTCTGGTTTTCCTCCAGATAACAAATCTCCATCTATAAATTTCTCTAATAATGGGATTGTGACTCCATGGGCAAAAGAGCCATTCCTCATAGGTGGCACAAACAGAAAGCCAAAATAGATAGAATTTAGGGAATAATCAAGCCTGATTAAAAAAAAAATAATAAAAAAAAAAATTGGCTGTTTGGTGTCAAAGGAACTCAGAGATGGTGTGGTTCCACATTAGAGACCTCTCTACCTCCCTCTCTTTAGATATTTTTCAGGGTGAGCTCTTGCCCTCCACCATGTGGTCACCATTTTTACACTTACAACCGTAAGACTTTGTTTTATTTTACATGATAAACTCGAAATAAACTGGAAAGCTGCTACTAATATACATCTATATATAAGCACAAAACTTGTCAGTCATCAGTCCCTGGCAGTTTCTGAAGTTATAATAATGAAGAGTTGATGAATATCATTGTGTGTGGAAGGAGGGTCGTTGTCTGACATGAATATTTTGCACACTGCAAGTCACAGGAATAAATACAGATCTGCTGAAACCTGTAATCAGCTGGAAGTAAAGCCACATTCCCCCAGCACAATGCCAGGAAAAGGCTGAAGTCCAAACAAACAAATTGCAATAATTCAGTAATGATGCAGAGATCAACTAACATTCCTCAGATAAAATAAAAGAATCTCTATCAATTACTAGATGCAGCAAAAATTAGTCACTCTTGAAATATGGCTTGACAGAATCTGTGTCTCCTGGTCTGGAAATAAATGTCTGTGCTTTCTCTTGACACTTTCAGAGTTTTCCCTAAGTGTGGCAGTTTTACTTTTTATAGGCAACCATTATTCCTTGGAAAAGTCCTATTTATGGGACATTATCTCATAATTCTCTGCATAATTTGCTGCCTGATAGGTCTTGAAAAACAGTAAATCTGAAGTTCCTATCAACCTAGTATGCAAAATGGATCGTTCAGCACAGTAACATTCACAAGTGAGAATGCCTCTTCTGTCTCAGATTTGCAGAATGTGATTGAAAATAAATAATTTTTAAGTTTTGGGCACCCAAATGAGTTTTGTAGTCAGATTGGGGTGAACTGTTCCTGCAAAGATTTTGTATTTGAATTACTTTGTTAAAGAACAGAGTTATGATTTGGGCTGCAAAGTGTGAACTGTCATTTGCCTCTTTGGATTTTGTTAAATATTTTCCTGCTTTTTTAGTTGCCAAAGTGTCTTTGTAGGTCGTTCCATTGGTGCCTCAGTTTACCACATTCTGTTTTGTGAAGACATTATTTTCCTTTTTTTTTTTTTTTAAATTTTTTTTTTTTTTTTCCAGTCAGGCAAAACCATTCAAACTTCAAATAATTCAGTCTCTTTTGTACTTTGCAATTTCTAAAAACCTTTGCATCCTTTGCATATTTTCTATTCCCTTATCCAAGTCACTGATGGAAACCTTGAAGGGTACCAATGCTGACTAGCCCTGGCAAAGCCCCATTTGAAACGTGCCTCTATAGTCACACTGAGCCATTTATTTCCTAACCAGTTTTTAAAACATGTTACACTAGTTTTTGCCAAGAAAACATCTCCCCAGCTTGTTTATGAAGATGTTAAACTTGCCACTGCTGTTCTTCCATCCTGCTGGGGAAATGCCCTGCGGGGCTTGAAAGTTTTTCTTTTTGTCTGGTTTGATCAGAGCAGAACTTACATTAAAATGCAGATGGAACCAGCTATGGAGGTTGCTTGGGAAAAAAAAATAAAAAGTAATATCTGCATGTTTCTCTCAGCCTGCTGGTGGGGGGAAAACATGAAATGCCTGGAAACTGGGAGCAACAACCCAAGAATTGGCTGTATTTTCTGCATCAACAACAACAGCTGAATTACTGTTCTCTCTATCTGCTTTTTCAGCTGGGCAAAATGTAGAAAAGGCTTGGGAGATCAACATCTTTGCTGTTTTTCCCTGGATCTTGGCTCACAGGGATGGTCACGAAGTCCCCACAGCACAACAAAGTGACAGGGAATGACAAATGTGACCAGGCAGGCCAGCACAGGCTCCACCAAACACAGCCACTGCCTTGACACAGCTCTCAGAATGATTTAGCTTGGAGAAGAACTTCAGGATCATCAAGTTTATTTACAGTGCACCAGTGTAAATGG
This sequence comes from Ploceus nigricollis, assembly GCA_013399945.1. Taxonomy (NCBI): domain Eukaryota; kingdom Metazoa; phylum Chordata; class Aves; order Passeriformes; family Ploceidae; genus Ploceus; species Ploceus nigricollis. The sequence continues at coordinate 44,706 of VXBC01012257.1, read as the reverse complement.
GTTCCAGTGAAACCAAACAGAGAATAAATACAGCAACAACTGAAAAGAACCCAAACCAACCCAAAAGATGTGTCTGCCTGCCTGACTTGCTGGTAAAAGCTGGATCATGTTTTGTGCACATATTTTATATCTATACAGTCAAAGCTATTAGAAAAACAAGTCACAAAGACTCAGCAAAACCTGGCATTTTGCTACAGATATTTGAAAATCCAGAAATATAGTTTTTCTGAAAATAATAGCATGTGCATAAATCCTTCAGGTTAAGCATGAAATTAAAATCCCAGACCTTCCCTGCTGCGTGTCCAGCACCTTGGGCATTAAAAAAGCTAAGCAAATCACCTCAGGCCACAAGCAGCATGATCAGAAAGTGGTGACACCATCGTGGTCTGTTGCAGTTGCACCACGTGTGCATCACTGAAATTTCAGTAGGAAAACCACCACACATCCTGTAACATTATTTTTCTCTGATATGGCTCTTATAAATCTTTTGACTGGGACCAACACTCCAGTGTTTTCACATTTTTCAGTGTGCTTTTCCTATTTCTAGGCAGTATTATTTTTATGTGGCTCAGGGGTGGTTTTCTTTTCTGCCTGAAAATATGTTTATGGAAAAAAAAAAAACAACCCAAAAACCAGCAATCACATAAATATATTGGAGTGCAGCATGTTAATGAATAGATGGATAGTTAGTTTCAATTGGAGAGTTTGGGAAGTTCTTTTGGCAATGAAAGTTCTTTTTCCTACATTAATCAGGTGCTTCTTCCATAGGTGCAGGCCTTGGTTCCTCCACCCTTTGCAAATGTGCAGAGTTTTGCTTAATGCTTTGTTGACATCACCTTAAAGGCACCCATATCAATAAAACTGAGCAGATTTGCAGTTTGGAGCTTTATGAGCTGCTTCCTGATCAGCCATGTGTGATGCTAGGTATGCAAATAGATGAAAAGTTTTATTCACTGAGGCCTGTTTGAGTTTCTGTTGATGTCACTGAGTTACTGATGTGAGTAATGTTGATTATCTGTGTTTTTTCTGGACCAGAATCCCTCAGAGCAGCGGATGCACACAGGCTGCCACTTCTCCCTGCGTGTAGGCAGCACTGCAGGAAAGGAATTCTGAGCATAAAAAAGTGTTAATCACAGTAGATTTAGGTATTCCTCATGGCACAGTTCACTAACAACTTGTTGGCACAGTTTAGGTACCAGCTGAATTATCAGGTACCACGGCACAGGTAGTGTGCAAATTAACATAAGGCATGCAAAAACCCCCTAATACACCCAGAGCAAAACTGATCAAACCCAAATTTGAGCCATCTCTACGTAACCCCATGGCAGAGGAGCTGGAACTAGGTCACCTTCGAGTTCCCTTTCCAACCCAAATCCTTCCATGTTTCCACCTTTTCCTTCTTTTTTACGCTGGAGTAGCCTGAAACTTTTTGTTTCTTATCACCGAAGATTTCTGTCAAGCCCATTTCCATCCTAACCTGCCTCCACAGCCCACATTCTCCTTGTAGGCTGCATGTTCTTAGGGTAATTAGAAGATACTATTGATGGAAAGATGTCTCAAGATAATGGTCTCCTGCAGTAAGGCAAATGCCAAGATGACATTTTTTAGAGCAAGGCACATATATCCAGGGACATTCTTCTGCCTCAAGACTTTTTTTTTCCCTGCTATGCCAAGCCATTCATGATGCAGATTTTGCCCTGATGTGCCCAGGAGTGGCAGTGACTCCATGTGCCAGTGGAAAACTTGGTCCCAGGAGCCTTGCAAAGACTCTCATTAACACAGTCTGTGTTTCTTTCCCTTGTGATTCACAGCACCAGGCTGGGCAGAGCTGAAGGGAAAGGCAAAGCCACCTATGAAGCACAGGACTGAGTCCATTAGCTCATTTGCTGCTGTGATATTTTGCCTTCCTAGCCTGTAATTCATAAACTTTTCCTGATTAATGGAAAAGCAGGCTTTAGCCATTAACTCACGATTTTGTTAACAACCTCCTGTGGCAATATTTCATGTGAGTCTGGGGAAAAGGTTCCAGGGTAGCCAGGGCAGGCTGCTGCTGTGTGCCTTCTTCATGCATGCTTTAAATGGGTTTTTTTTGGAGCTATTGATCATGTTTGAGACACCCAGCCTGTTGTCCTAATCTAAAGAAAACAAACAAACAAAACAAAAAGTGTTTCCAAAGCTGACAGAATGAGAAGGACACAGGAACTGTCTGTTCTGCTGAGTGTGATGCTGCCATTTGATTTCCTGCTCAGTGGTGAAAACCAGGAGAAAGTTAAGCACAGGGAGCTTGGCTTTGCCATGCATTTTAACAACTCTTTGCTCCAGTAGCCACTGAGGCACTTATTTTAAAAATGTAGGATCAGGACCATGCATTCATCACCTCATTGGGGTGTCTAAGCTGCAGTGGAAGCTGTGTTAATGGTGGCATTTTACAAAAAGCTTAGGAAATAGAAGCCTGTGAGCTGGCCAGATTCCATAAATCCCATCACAAAGTACCTCCAGATGCATGTTTGCCTGCTTAAAACTTTGTCATGCATGGGATCATTTTTACAGCTATGAGAACTGACAGCACCTGAATACCTACCACTGAATAAACAATACTTATAATTGTTAAATAAAGAATTTTCCTTTCCCCAGTAAAAAAGACAATTTAAGCTATGAGCGTGTCTGACATCTGAGGAAGGTGGAGATAAACAGCAGGTGAAAAAAAGAAAAAAAAAAGGTTTATGACCTTTTATGAGATATCAGAAATTATAAATTTTCTTTGTCTGTGCTTATTATTGACACAATATTCAGGGAAAAAAAACAAAGGAGGTTAAGAAAAGCACATCCTATGTGATAAAGGACTTTTGGAAGGAGCTTTGAAATCCTTGCTGCTGGACACACCTTCTCCTGACACAGTATTTGTATAGAAATTTCCTCACTTGTACACTAACAGCCCAGCCCATCAAACTGATTGTTGAGTTGTGGCTTTTTGTTGACTGAGTGGTTTAAAAAGTCTCTGCAAATAGATGTTAGTGGCAAATTATAAATAGAAGCCAAACTGATTTTTGTCATATCTAATGGGCACTTAAAACACAGAGACAGCCTCCTCTAAAAATATAATTTAAAATTACCCCAAAAAACCCAAATTATTTTGATTTGTAATGATTAAAACTAACCACTTACAGTTAAGTTGCACCTGAATTAGTTACAGATGTTGTGAATTTAAGAAAATTCTGCCAAAAGACTATGCAATATCCACTAGGTGGCATCCAGTGACCGCGTTTGGGCCGCCTTATCTCCACAAAACCTCTCATTCATACGGCAGATAAAGAACTGCATTATTAATTTATACCACTGCATCCACTCTGCACCTAATATTTGTTTAGCCAGCTGCTTCCTCTAATCCTCCTTAAACACCATTGATTGAAATCCTAAGTATATTCAGAGTTTTAAAATTTTTTTATTTTGCCTTTTTTTTTTTTTTCCCCCCTACCCCAAAGAACATTTTGTTACCTCCAAGTTACAAGCTGCCTTTTCAGGCGCAGCACTGTGTGCTACAGTTCCTACCAGCGGAGACAGAATGTCTAATACTTCCTTGCCAGCAACAGAAGCAGCTTGTCATTTGAAAATAACTTTTTTTTTTTTCCCCACAAAATTTTTCATTTCCATAGAGCTCGAGCAACGAAATACACCGTCAGGTTTACAATGAAACAGAAATGCTAACTATTTCATCTTCCAGGAATAGTTTAAGCACTGCTTTAGTGAAAAAGCAAATGAAAAGCAGAAAACATTAATTCCAGTTTTCACCCCTAAATCCTTGCTGCGAGTTGGAAAACTTTTAATATATTTAAATGTAAGCAATTGGAAAGGTCTCTCTCCACCCGAGGATCTCAGAACACCTTTTAAGGGGTGGTCCATATTGCTTCCAGATTTTTCACTGAGGGGCAAGGAGGTTAAGTGACTTCATTAGGTATTGATAACAGTCCTTTAGGCTCCAGGCTGCGACAAAAATATTCATTTTAGTCACATATCAGCATAAAAGTCATAAATGCTGGGGACCTCAGTAGAAAACAATCTTCTCACCAATTTTACAAACTGTAATGCAACAGGAACCCTCCATCCTTTTCCTGAAACCTTTTCTCCCTCTGCCCCAAGCCTTTGTACTTCTCTAGGGTTTTGTTTGGTTGGTTTTTTAGGGTTTTTTTTTTTAGTATCTTGGGTTGTTTTAACCAGAAACTGAACTTCCCGGGTTTGGGATGAGAGAATGCTCTGCTGTGGACTGTGCTGTGAGCCTCTGGCAGGGACATGGCTGTGGGCAACACTTTTCTTCCTGAAAAGTGGGCTTTTTCCCTCCTTTTTGGAGTCTCCTTACACATCCAAGAATCTTATTAGGAAGACTGGCTCTTTGGCAAAATTTCAGTGAGGACTGGCAGTGTCTTCATATTACATTTAATTTTGTGGGGGATTAAACTTGTAAAAGCTGCTCTCCGCATCTTTCCCACCCTACTTCACTTTAAAGTGTTGAAAATCATCACAAACTGGTCTTTTTTTTTTTGTTCCCTCCTGCATTCCTCCTCCTTCCCTTTCCCCCTGGCAGGTGTGTAAGGGTTGGGGTCTCAGGTGATGCACTCAGAACGACTTTGCTGAGCTGTGCTCTACAGGACTGTGCTTTTGTGGCCTCACCAGACCCAAAACCCCAAGAAAACCAGAAAACTCGTGCCTGTGCGTGGCACGAGGGCTTTGCCTCCTGCATGCCACACCTTGGCACTGCAGATCCTTCCTCACAGGAGCCAGTGATGATTTTGCTGGTTGTGATCTGTATTTCCCCACCTGTCTCTAGAAGCTGTGTTTATTGAGGGGGTCTGTACCCACGGCCTCACTTCATCTCTGCTGCCAACCACCACATCACACACACTCCTGACAGAACAACAGGGCTCTTTCCAGAGCTCCTTCTTCCCACATTTAGGCATGGAAACAGATAATAAATACAAATTCATCGCTGCTCATCACCTACATGATTCTCTTGAGCACACTTCCAGGCCCTCAGAGCCTCCTGAGGGTGTTGTACCACTTGCATGACACCAAGCACCAACATATATGGCAGCACTGAAAGACCCCAGCAGCAATTAAGCCCTCACTAATTATACACAAACGGCAATAAACCTCCTTAATTCAAACGCACAAAAAGCTTCCCAGCCCTTGCTATCTAAACCACCCAAAACAAGGAGTTTTGCCATGAAAAACGTTCTGAATGGCACCTTCCTGTGGGTTTGACCCCAAACCCCAAATAAACAGGCAGTAAAATGATGCAGTTATCAGAGTCCTGGACCAGCTCATCTGCAAAATGCTGAGGCATCCCAACTTTATCAGTGAATGGAGATGGTGCAGGAACCTGTGCCAAAAGTTATTCAGGCTTCCCTTTACAATAAATAGCCAAATATGACATCAGTATGTAACATATCACATCTTATCAAAATTCTTCTTGCTTCTAACTGGATGGGCAGCACTTTGTGCAGATTCTGCTTCCAGTCCTTGAAATGTTTTTCTCAGTCTACCCTGCTCTTTTCCCCTACGTCCTGAAATCTTCTAAAAGCATCTGAATGGATGGAGAAATACTTAAAGAACAAAACAAAACACAAACAAACAAAAAAGAGAGACAAATCTCTGTGAGAAGAACAATCCCGGAGGAGGAAGCCACACAGCAGAAGCATACGACTTTTTGTCTTTCTGCAGCTGCAACATGATCCCTCCTTTGGTAACACAGAGCGCTTAAAAGTCAAAGACACTGAAGTTAGCGAGTTTCAACCCGTCTTTCGCCCTCCTCGCCCCCCGCCTCAGCTGCCAAATTACAGCTCTCAAAAATCCCTCCAGCGCAGGCAGCCCTGCAGCTGATGCCACAGGCGCTGCTCGCGGGGTCCCCATCTCAGTAAAAAAACCAAAAAAACTTTNGGAGAGAAAAGAAAGAAAGAAGTTGGTAGTGTTCCTCATGAAGAGACCATTGAATTTAGGGATTCAGGGTGTGTGACACCCTGAGAAACATGACACTTCTGACCACTTGCCTGCCAGTCCCCGCTCCTTTTTTACCCCCCACGCTCNTTCCGCAGAGCTCCCTGCGAGTTGAGATGCTCTCAGGACTCTCCAGCAGCTGGGAACGGAGGGCAGCGAAGCGCAGGAGGAAGTTTTTGGTGCTCACCTTAAGTCAGAGAGTGTGTGTGCGTGTGTGTGTCTATGTCCCGAGTGTCTCTTTGTGGCTCTGGGTGGCAGAGGACCTGATCCAGGGAAGAGAGAGCCACTTTCTCACCGAGAGGAAAAGAAAAGCAACACGTCATGAGTTAAGTACGCCTCCAAGATGTCTTAATTACAGCCCAACGTGCTCCCATTCAGACC
>VXBC01012257.1:1350-17653 GCA_013399945.1 Ploceus nigricollis | reverse complement strand
GGGTTGGAAGGGACCTTAAGGAACATCCAGTCTCAATTCCCTCTGCCATTGGCAGGGATGCTTCCCACTAGAGCAGGCTGCTCAGGGTTTGGGTGAGCATCAAGCTGGGGTGGCTGGAGACAACCTCCCCCAGGTCAGTGGGACAGGATGGACAGGATGGACAGGATGGACAGGATGGATTTCATCCAAGGGTGCTGGACCTGGACAGTTCCTGTGCAGGTGAGACGTCTGTCACCTCTGGCACACCCAGGGACAGCCCTCCTGGCCAAACAAAGGTGAATGTTGCAGCCCTGTCCCAAAAGCCCCAAAGGTCAGCCAAAGGGGGAGCTCCAGGCTGGCCAGCCTGGCTGGGAAAACCACAGAGCTCCTGCCTGGGGGTGGATGGAGAAGGTGCCTGGGGCTGCCAGCACGGGGTTAAATCCCACCTGAGCCACCTGGGGTGCTGGGCACAGGTGACTGCAGGGTCTGGGGAGAGCAGAGGGTGTCCTGTGCCTCTGTGGGGCAGGGGCCTGGGCACTGTCACTGCTCCCACACCCACGTGGACAGAGATGTCTCAGGGCATGGACAGTGGGACAGACACAAATCCTGGTTTTTGTGCAGGGACTCAGAGGGCTTTGGTCATTCATATTGGCCTGGTAGCAAGAGGGGCATCACTGGGCTGTGTCTGAGACCTCTCTGGTTGAGCATCTGCCCTGGTTTAACCCTGGCCAGGAGCTCAGCCCAGCCCACCTGCTCAGTCTCTCCCCACAATGGGATGGGTGAGAGAGTCAGAAGAGTTAAAGTGCTAAAACTGACCATGTGTGATGAAGTGATACAGATTCCCTAAAATAAAAACCAAATTTGCATCTGAGAAGTCTCTTCTCCCTTTTTTTTCTAACTCTGCTGGTATAACTGGGTATTTAATACACTGGACTTGATGTGATTTTTCCTGGGAGAAGATACTTCAGTTTATTTACAGGTCATCTACCAATAATTCCAAATGAAAGCAGAGATGAAAAAAAGCCCTCTCTGGGTTGCTCTCCAGAGAAAGTGTAGGAGGAAGCTTAATCTTTATTTGTACTTTGAAATTCTTAATTAAAAAAAAAAAAATCAAAGCAAAGCTGTCTTTTGTATTTGATAATTTGTTCTTTCAGCAGGACTTCAATGCTCCAGCTTGATGGCAAATGACCCTGTGTCACTACAAATACCATATTTTTCTTATTACCAGGCCAGTTCCTATAAGAATAGAGGGAAATCTTAATTTCATGCATATGTTGCCCTACCCATGTGCACCTTCAAGTACTTTGTTGTGGGCTTCCACAGAGTGTTGAATTGTATTTTCTGATTTAAATGGTGCTTTCTGTTTGCCAAAGATTTCTACCTTGTGTTCAGAGTGTCACAATTAAGAGACAGGTGACAGGCATAATCTGGAGTCTGATCTGAGAGGAATACACTTTGTGGACCTAGGTGCACCAGGACCAGAAGTTTAAATCTTAATCTATACTGAAGGTGTAAAATTTCAATAAATTCGTTGGTGTTTGCAGGATCTCATTACCTTTTTATTCTGCTTTTTACTCTGGAATAGTTTCATTGCGCATAACTTCATCTCTGGGAAATTTGTGGGGCTCTGCATTTTCTCTTTCCTCTTGTTTCTGCTTTGAAGATGTGTGCAGATCTCAGTATCTGAGATGCCAAAGGCAAAACCAGTTTGTTAAAATGCCAGTAAAAGCTGATTAAAATGCCTGCAGGTTGCAGAAAGCAACATAAATGGGGCAATCTCTTGGATGCCCTAGCACTGAAGAATCTTGGATGGGCTATCCATCTGTCAAAACCAGAACCCTGCAAATATATCCTCATTTGGCAAATCATCCAGAGCTGGTACCAGCTCCTGAGTGGGAGCACGGATGTCGTATTTCACCCTGACCTAAACACCTGTCAGGCTGCACTGAGCCGGCCTCTCAGGCACCAACAAATCATGACCTGGCTACGAGCAGCCTGGGACATTTTAATGTACTTTTTTATAGCTGTAAAACAGATAATGACTTCAGTATATAACAGATAAGAGTTGGCTTTGGGATGGTTTGTTTTTTTTTTTCTGGGTTTTTTTTTTAATCCAGTTGGCAGATTGCCATCTTATCCTTATCCTTATCCTTTCCCCTTTGGCTCTGTGATTCCGCATTGGAAGCATGCTGCTTTCAGAACAGATACCCTGTAAAAAAGTGAGTGGGCATCTCGCTGATCACAGCACAAAGGGTCACTGCAACGAGGTGACTGAGACTCATCTCACATCATTGTTTGCAAAAATTTAATTTGACAGCTGCAGCACATAACGAGGAAACTGAGAGGATCATTTTGAGGCTCACATCAAGACAGTCTTTCATCTTAAGGGCAGGGATGCCCACTGGCTCCACTGAGGGGTTGGGATCTAGGAGGTTAATTTCAAGCCCTCTCTCAAAAACAGGCTGCACACCTGAGCTTAGGCAGTTCACTTAGGTCAGGATTTTCTGAGAGCACAACACAACTGAAAACACTGGGAGCTGAGCTTAACTCTGAGGATTTGGGTGCAAAGGCCCCAAAATCACAAGTGCTCTGTCCATTGTTTTCATTGAAGTGACCAGCAGAACAGGGATTGAATTAGGGCTGAATCATGTCTTGAGAATTATGTCTGAATTAGGTTGAATTATGTCTTGAGAAATTCTCTGCTTGAGAAAAGTCTCCATCCTTCCCTAGGAGCTTAAGTGTGGTCAGCAAAGCAGGAGACAGTAAGGCCAGGCCTTGTGCCACCTGCCAAGGACACACCTTACCCACAGCCACCCTGTCACCAGCGGTCTGTGACCACCTGGGGAAGTCCCCAGGGTGGGAGGCAGGGAGGCTGGGCACCAGGCTGCCAGCACCCCAGCTCCAGCAAGGACCAGGTGCAGAGGTCTGAGCTGAAAGGCAGCTCCTGCAGAGGCAGGCAGCCCCAGGTGGGGTGCCCAGAGGGATTTCTGGCAGCACAGCTGTTTCCACAGCAGGCTGGTCCCAGGTTATGCAGCTGTGCCATATCAGAGCTGTTTGAACACAGGCAGCTGTAACCCCAGGGAAGGGTGTGGAAAAGGGTTTGCTCTCAGACCCTTAATTAAAACACAGGTCTTCATCTTCCCCCACCTCTAACCCCTGAGTGGAAGATGTTGCATGTGGGTCAGGGCAATGCCGAGTACTGGTCCAGACAGGGGAGAGAATGAATTGAGGACAGTCCTACAAAAAGAACCACTGTGGACACTGGTGAATGAAAAATCTGGCATGACTCATTTTGCCCAGCTGCAATGGACACAGAACTTCTGTGAACCTGAATCACAGACTCCATGATGCTTCCTCTGCCAGGCATGAGCAAATTAACTCACAACAGAATTGCATTAATGGCTGGGGTTTCTCCACAGCAATTCAGAGACATTAGAATTGAAAAAGACCAATTTGTACATTTTTGTCCTCCTTCTCTATAAAGGCAGGGTTAAACCCTTTGTTCAACCACTCCAGTTTTGTCCCTCCAGCTCTATTTGTCTCAGCCCATAGGTTTTTCATCATACCCGAGGGAGCGCTCCATGGCATGATGCATTTCTAGGAGCTTATCCAGACACTTGGCTTAGATTATTCCTTGCTTAATTTTCATCTCATTAGTTTTGGTTATTCTCCTTTGTGGTAGCTGAGATATATCTTTTCTCTGCTTAGTTTTCATATCCTTCAGCTATTTGTTAATGGTTATCTTGATGCCTTTAAAGCATTCCACAGCCAGACCATGTTTATTTAGATCTTTTCATCTTCCTTCATAAGTCAGTGCCTCCAGCCCACTTTAATCATATCAGTGGCTTTGCACTGACCTCTCTCAAATTTACAACTCTTCTCAATAATGAGAGTCTCAGGGCTAAACACAATTTTCTGAGAACAGCCATACACTGCAGGGAAATGATTTTACCTGTGATTTCAAGTGTGATGTATTTGCAGCTGCAAACTATATTTTCCCCCTGCAGTTTTGCATTGAAAGGTCTGTTTGCTGTCAAGATTACCTAATTTTCTATAAGATGTCCACTTTTTTTTTTTCTCCTCCTTCAGATCCATACACATCACGAATGAGAAAAATGTTTCAGAGGAATGTGGAGATCAAGGGCGCATGGAGCTCTCATCCAAATGGTGTGAAAATAAATGGAGGGTTTTTTGTATTTTTACTTGAGAAGTCAGAAAAATGGGCATAGTTGCTATATCTAAGCATCAGACTCAATGAATTGCCACTGCATACAGGAGAGCTGAGGAGGTGTAATTGCTGCATTCCTGGCAGTTTTTGGGTTTTAGAATTTTCAGCCAAACCGGTGATCTGCATGAAAGTCCTTGTCCATGCCAGTGGAGATGGAAGAATTTAGTGAACCTTGTAAGCCACCCTTATGGAAGGCTCCCACAGTGAAAATCAGCAGCTTCAGTTCAATGTGACAAAGGAAAAAAGCCAGCAGAGGGTAGCAAACAATAAAATGATCAGCCACAGAAGGCTCACCTTAAGATTGTTTTTGTTAGGGGCATATCCTGAGCATGAACTGAGAGGAGTTTTGTTATGTAGGAAAAGGTTTGCTGCTGCTGAGAACGTCAGTGAGGCACATTTTTTATTTAGACACCCACACCAGCAGAGGGTGAATGAAGTGGAGATCTGGTTTGTCACTTAATGAGTGATTTGTTGTTATTGTGAGCTCAACTTTTCTATTATTTCTGCCTTTCCTCATGGTGCAGATTTGTTGTCAAGGTTCTCTCAAGTTCCTGGATAAACTGTAAGGGACTTGTAATGGGAAAAAATCCTGACTATGGCAAAAGTGGTAAGTGGAGAACAAATCATGCTCTGCAAAACTTCAGGCAGGATTATGAGGAAGAAATATTGTACTTCTTTAAGATTCAAGTTAAAACCCATATTCATTGCTAACATGGCTCAGCAAGCATGCCTGTTATTTTTAGCTCATTTTTTCTACAGATTAACTACTGCAATGATCACACTGTATAACTTGTCAAAAGAAGTACATGTTTCTCTTGAATACAGAATAGTGTCATAAAATGTAGATGACAGAACATATAAATTATGGGTATTCTCACAATGTGATAAAATGTAGACTTTTCTTGGTGAAATATTAGATATTCAGTACTTTATTCAGATTTTCTGAATATTTATCTTGAATTTGTCTTCATTATGCTGCGTCCTCCAGTGAAATTCATGTGATGAACTAAATGCTAAAAACACAGGAGTCACCCCAGATTTATTTAGTGTAAAAAAGGATATGACTGAAAGGAAAAGGGGATTGGATGTTTACTAGGTGAGTACTAGCTGCACAGACCATCCTTTGATCTAATTTTCATCTCTATTTCTAACAACATGGAGCAACTGGGTGTGACAAAAAAGGCCTTTAGAAATGCCACGTAAACTTGAACACTATAAATAGAAATAGTAACTCATATATTTTGGGTTCTCACCTCTGTTTGACTAATGATTCATATGAATAATCAGTATTCAGTCTAGTGGTTTTTCTGTGGCTCAGTTTTTAGACTAAAAGAGTGTATCCTTTCTCTGTTTAAATATAAGTATGTTTATCCACGATGATTTAGCCATGGCCAGAACTCTAATGTGGAAAATACTATCATAAAACATTAAGTTTTTCTTTTAATGAGCCTGGTTTTCTTGGAGGAAGTCTTCATTTTGTATGTGATTCCACTGCAATTAATAAAGCTTCAGATTCTAACCAGGATATAAATGGATGTCTGATTACTTATGTATTCAGAGCAGTTATTTCTAATCTAAAATACAGAACCTAATCATGCCACTTTCTTCATTTTGGGAGCCCTTGCTCTTATGTTTTGCCATTCATCACTTTCTTTCAACTTCCTGCAGATGCAGAGATAAAGAGATGGTGAATTTTTCTTTTATGTTTCCTTAATGCATTTTGATGGGTAGGGAGTAAAAAATTGTCATCCACATCAGTGTATATAATACTAAAATTACATTTTCAACCTCTGCTAGTTGAAAAAAAAAAAAATCCCTGAAAATCATAAATTAGTAAAACTTATGAGAATAGATATTTAATTGAGACAAAGCCTAAGTACCCAGGACTTTGATAGATGAAAAATGGAAGTCTCTTTGCAGAGTTAAAGAGTCAAGGAGTAACCACAAACAATTCAGGTAGATAAGTTGGTTGGGCACTAAGTTAGAACCTTTGATCTCCTGTGATCCTCACCTGCCCCTCCTGGGGAGATGCAGCCTCAGCATTGCTTTAAGGCTGTGACCTCTCCTGTAAAAGGTCTCCAGGCTTCTGAAGTTTTATCTCAGTGCCCACTGGAAGGCCTTTAAAGGCAGCTGAACAGCATGCAGCTCTTGTAGACACTCTTATGTGCTGCTTATTGATGTTTTTAGGGATCCTAATAATTATGGATAATGGTCCTCCAGAAACTGCCGAAGTCAGAGGAACATCCTGAAGGCTTTTAATCAAAGCTTTTTTGCATTGATTGATAGAACTCTACAGATTTTATGCCAGACGGAAAGTTAATCTGTATTTAACAGTTATTGTGAAAAATACCCTTATGTGGTGGTTTTTTCCACCCTTTCCTCTTTTGGTCTAATTCTTGAACAGCCAAGTGTCAGCTCTGATTGCAGGTGACACAATGTCCTTGATGGCCACAAGGCCACTGTTTCGTCCTGCCAGCTGTAGATAGCATCAGTTCAGCATCGTAGGGTCCTGCAGACATGGCAGAATCCCAGATTTTTGTTGTCATTTCAGCTCAGCTCAGCCTGGAAGGAAGTGACACCAAAGCCCATGGGATCCAATGCACCACCAGCACTGCAGAATTACCACCCAAGACAACCACACGTGGCTGTCCTTTCAGACAGCCCCAGAACAAAAACTGTAATAAATAAAGATGGTTATCATTATTCTAGGCTAAGTCATACCAGCTTTTCACACACAGGCATCTTGAAAAAAAAGCACAGGAGCAAGGATACACTTGTTATAAGAGAGATTAGTTTGGCTATGTGTGTTTATGAGACACTAATCAGAGAGAATTGAGCTCTAAAGTCTTTCCAGGTACAAGCCTTCCTCTGAATTCAACAGGACTTGTCTGTGCATAAGAACAGCAAGATGTGGCTGTGATCCTCACAGTCTTCTGCCTAAACTGAAGCTGTCATAATCAGGTACTAAATAGGATCACTGAGAGGTGAATCTGAGTCTGCTGCCAGCCCATTACGAGTCAGTGTCTGATTGTTTCAGAAAGCACAAGCTCAACTGACAGAATTGCTTTGTGCTCAGATAATAAAACTGGTGTCATTCTGTGACATTTCTCTGGATTTATAGGAGCTCTGTGGGCAACTTAACAAAATTCAACCAGTTATTTTCAGAGAATATACAAATTGAGTCTCGGGACAAGTCTATATTGTTCCTGTTTAGCATTCACTTTTTCTCTGAATGAAGCACCTCATTTACTAGTTAAATATATTTTCAGTGACTGCTGCAGCTTTGCTGAAGTAACAGACTTTCTACTGACACTAAAAAAACTATTTGTGCATTTAATTGTTCCTTTGCTGAAGAATAATGTTTCATGAGTGCTTTCCATGCACCTTTCAATGCAGTTGTTTTGCCTTTTTTCTGCTTCTCCCCTTCTTTTCTGACTCTTTCTCAGTGACACTTTTTATATTCATAAATGTATGAAAAGTGTGAATTGTCACTGTCATTGTTTTGTTCTTCTCTCTTTCAAGAACTGACGCCTGTGATCTTAGTTTAGCAGCTAATTAATGACAACAATAATTATCTTAGCAGTGTTCACAATATGAGGAATGATTGGTAAAGATGTGTATGTCCACCGAAATACCTGTATTATCCATTTCCTAAAGGCCTAAAATGGGATATAAACCCATGGTTTTTTTGTAGGAGGAGTGTATGGAATGGCACTCACACTGCAGTAATTATTTTCAGCTGTCAAGAACAAACACTCGAATTTCCAAACTCCACAGGGTTTGAACATTGGACTGATCCAGAATGACATTAACATAGTTAAACTACCAGAGCTGTCTTGCTCTTGGTCCCTCCATCAGTAACAGGAGTTCCACTGTGCTGCCTCTGAAGCTCTGACACCTTCGAGCAGCTGAATGTCCAGGCTCTCAGGGTGAGAAGGGACCTGTGGCACAAAACCTGTGCCATTCAGGGCAGGACAACTCCCACCCAGAAACAGGGAGAGGAGAGAGGAGCAGAGCAGGGTGGGGCCCAGAAATTTACCAGCAGCTTAAATTCACTGTGCCAAACCCCAGGCCAGGGGTGGGAAGAGCAGCCTCCTGTAGCCCAAAAGTCACGCTTTGGTTGCTGCACCAGAGTCTCTGCCTGGCACTTGAAGGAGAAATACTGGAGCCTTGATTCAGTGCTGCCCTGCAGCTTTTAATCCTCATTTGTTGTTGCAGCATAGTAAATCTGCACAGTACCATATCCTATCTGCACCAAATCAGGCAAATACTGGTGCCAATATACCTTCAAGCTTAGGGAAAACAAAATCGAGGTGCTGAAGGGAATGTTGCCACGAGATATCGGGGAGGCAAAGAATAATTACATGCTGAATTCAAGTGACATTTCAGTGCTGTTATGAACAGAAGTGCAAGTGCATTAGGAATTCCTGGATGTGCTCCTTCTTTACCTCCTCATCTCCAGTAATCACTTTTTCCTGTACATGTGTACTCTCTCACACACGCTGTTTTCAGAGAAAATTTTCAGAAAGTCCAAACACGAAACTTGAGTCATCCTTCAGTTTTGGGCTGAATTTGAACTTTTTACCTAGTAGTCAAAAAAACTGCCTGAATATACTGTCGCCTTGTTTCATCCATCAGGTTCCACAAAGGGACCATTTTTGTTACAGGAGCATGAGCACACTGCGGTGGGATTAATCATAAACCTGGGCCTGCGAGTGTCTGTGCGTGTGAATGATGCTTTCTGTGAGTTGAGCTGTGACCAAGAACAAAGTTAAGGCCCGAGCCTCAGAAAGCAGCCTCTGTGCTCTCCTTTAAATGCCCTAATTCATCTCTGGGTAAAGGGGACTAGAACATACCAAGCAGGTCCCCTGAGGTACCCGGTGCCGTTTGTGTCGTGACAAACGCACAAGGCGAGGGCTTGTGTCAGGTGTACTGTGCACTCCATTGACTGCTTGGGAAAACTCTTCCAACATTTCCTGCTTTCCTGTGTGGATGAAAAATATTTCACCCCCAAATGGCGTGTGGCTGGGTGTATGAACGTGTCAAGGAGAGGAAGAATGAGGGAGAAGCTCAGCAAACTCCCGTCCTTTCGCCTCAGTTCAAATCTGAGCACGAGCTGGCGTTTTAAGAGGAAATGTGGCAAAAATTATCATGCCTTGACAGTGTTCCTGAGTTTCCAGTCCATGGGGAAAGGGCCACAGTGTGCTGTGGAGTAAAACTTCCTACCCTGTGATTCACCCTGCCTGCTTTAAGGAGCCACTCAGCCACTGAGTACCCTGAAAGGCAGCCCCAGGAAAATCAGCTCCAATGGACTTGGCTAGGGCTAAAATACTGTGCTGCACTCAGTGTAAAATATTAGTATTAGCTTTAGTATTATTACTATTATCATTACTATTATTTCTGTCTATGAAAATGAGTCTGACTCTTGCCTCTTAGACCCAATGAAATACTACCAATTTTTGGCTTGCTGGAACAAATCAGCAAGCTTTTTCTGAATAATAAAATTTAGAAAACATAAAAAGGTAGCACAGCCCCAGGGACATGTTTTGACACATCATTTCTGGAAGGTTCCCTAGAGTGTCACCACTTGTTTCTCCTCTTACACAGAACAGTTAAACCATCAGATTTGAATCTGAATTTAAACCTTTTAATTCAGACTAAGTTACATAAAAGAAAAAGTTTCATCTCACCTCTTGTGTAAGGGAGCTCTTTGTGCCTTTGCTGGCCTGCGTTGTACCCTGTTTGTGCTGAATTGTGTGAGGAAAAAGCCTCCTCCTTCACTAAACTCACCTGTCAAATTTGAGTGCTCGGTCTTGACAGCTCAGGTGTGTTGCCTGCTCTGGGAAGGTAAATGCAAAGTTGCTCCCCTGGTCCACCCTGCAGGCAGGAAGGAACCTAAGGTAGAAAACAGCCAGCCTCTGGCATTCCTTTTCAAGTCAAAATCTTGCTCCAGATGAAAAAGGAGAGATTTGTGTGTTTGTGGTAGTTTCTTTAGTGCAGAAAGTATCGACTTCTATCACCTTTGTGGGTTGTTTCCCAGCACCTCAGGTTTCATTATGCTCCAGAAGGTAATGATTATGTGACACTGTTCAGCGAACTTGGCTTCCCTGAGTTCAGTAATACTATCCCAAACATTACGAATTAATTTGATAGTTGATTAAAGCTGATGAGAATAAATTCGTTCAAACTGCATGTAGAGGTCATCTACTTTTCCAGATAGAGTGTGATGTGATTTTTGCAGCAGTTAATGGACATTTGTCATTGTGATTGAGTCTTCTGCAAGAAGATGAGAATAATGGCCTAGAATAACACTCATTCTTGTTGATACTTGAATAGCCAGTCTCTTATTTCAGTTAATGTCATAAGGAAATTAATTGGTAACAATCACATTTCTGGATTAACTTTTTGAGTCTGAGTTTAGCTTCTTTTTAAAGGTGAGGTCACTTTACCCTCCATGGCTTGAGCTCTCTCCTTTTTTTGAAAAATATGACCTTCATTATTAAAGCTCTTAAAGAATGAGGAATTAATTCTCACACTATACTCCAAGGCTGACCAAATGTCCTTCAAGGGGCCTTAGGAATATGCGGCAAAATTAAATTAATGCAGAACACCACCCTCCTTTTAATGTGTGTTTACTCAGATTTTGTATAATAAACTGTGTTCCTCAGGAACTCAGCTATACATTCCTAGTGAACAAAATTCCCCCAACACCAAATAAATGCATGCTTCAGTCGTCATAGTTATAAAAGGCCTCTTCATAGCAGTCAGAAAACTCAAACAGTCCCCACTGAAGGCAAGAAAAGTCAATTCACTCCAGGCTTGCACCTACCCCACCCCAGTGAGAGGCAAAATAGAGGAAGCTGGCTTCTCACCTAAAGGATTAAGGCATCAGAACCCTCTGACTGTAGTAGGAGACAGCCTGTAGGTATTTTAAATTTACTTTGAACCATCTCCACTGCTATGAATTGCAGCTGTGGAGTGTGAGACAAGAGGCAGTCCCTTAGCTTGCCACCTCTGAAACCATGTTTTAGAGGTTAAAATTCAACAACACAGGATGCATCTGCCAGGACTTATCCTGAAACAGTGGAGCCATGGCTAAAATACTGACATTTTGCTCTACTTTTACTCCCTCCAGATTTAGAATGTGTAATTTTAAGTCTATAAAGGGCTGAAAAAGGAGCTCAAGGAGAGATACAGTCTGTTTCCATGCACTGAGATTAGCTGAAGTTATTTAAACCTCCCAAGACAGGTATTTCCTTGTCACAGTGCAGTGGTTCCCTCTCTGAGATGTGTCTAACTCTTCTTTAATGCAGGATACGACAGCCAGCATCCCATCTGAGAGTTTACTAATCACTCAAGAGCAGAGTAATTGGGTTTTACATCCTCTGCAAAAGAATGCAGTGTTAGTATAAAACATAATTTTAAAGCACATTTTTAAATTTGTGGTCTGCCTATAACCCCAGGGACCTTTTCTGCCACTTGACTCACGGTAGTTGCTTTGCCCTCATTTGGTATTTGTGAATTTGGGGTCCTCTGCCAAGCTGAATTCCTTCCTGGATTTTTAAAAAACCTCTTATTTGATATAATTTTGAATTCTGACTTGGTCTTTCAAAGCACTTTCATTTACTAATTGTAACATGGTCTAGCTTTAGGCATATCTTAAAAACAAATAAGTAAATAAATAAGTAAATTGCAGGGGAGAGGGAAAAATTCCCCACGACAATCAGGTTCACATTCACACTCAAGAGGAAAGTTTTGACCAGGTCAGCTGGGTGATGGATTTTATTGTTCCTTGGTGATTGACAAAGTAGGAAGCAGAGCCACAACACAGGTGGAGGCACATGCACCGGTGAGAGGAGAGATGAGACTCCCACATGGATATAGAAGGAAAAAAATTTAGAACACAAGCAGAGAACCCAATGTAATATCCCCATGAAAAAACTCTTGTCAAAGGTTTTGAGCAAATTTAAATCTAGAAATAATCAAGGGGATGACACACAGTGCATCCTTTATAAATAAGTGCTAGTGGGATTCACCACTCAGTGCTACATTTTTAACCCTCCCTGTAGGAGGTAAAACTTTAAAATCCTAACTCTTTGGTTCAAAGAGGCATTACAGGACATGAATTTCTTTTGTGAGTAGGGTAAGGTTATGGCAGTGATTGCAGTGAGTGGAAATTCATTACAGGCTGCTGCAGGAAGGTCCTTTGGTACAAGTCACAGACAACCAATTAAATCAAAGTTCATCAGCCAAAGGTTACATCATAAAGCTCTCTGATCTTCACATACTCTATGGACACAGCTGGAGTGTATTTCCCTGGGCTTTCTGCTATTTTTTATGATCTGAATTGTATTTTTGCCCTGAAAATATTGCAAGTTATTTAGTTTTCCTTGCATCATGGTCCATTTTTACTGCCACTGGCATTGTGACAGGTATTGCCACCTGCTGCAAACAGCAGTGTATTTTAGGCATGAATATTTGGTTGCATTGGTGCCAGAATGAGTGAGAATGGGAAACTTCCTCATAGCAAGAATAGAATACCAACTCAAAACTGTAGGGAATTGGGCACATCCATTTTTAGGAGCTCAGGATACAAGACTGGCCCACTCCTGCATCCTTGCAAAGGTCTTTGGGGTTACATCACCGTAAGCCTTTGTGATGATAAGAGAATCGTGGGAGCAGTAAGATCTCCAGATGTTTGGGAATTTGTCTTTGAATCTTATCCTGGCAGCTTTCATTGCCTCTTTATTCTCAGGCCTTTCTCATCACTGGTGGATTATCCCTCAAAATTCTGTGGCTTCCATGGAAGGCTCAGCTGTAGGAAATGCCAGTCTTTGCCTTTCTGAATTTTCTGTAAAGAGGCTCTGACAAAAATAGAAGTGTGTTGCTGATTCTAAAACAACAGAGACAATTATTAGTCGTACCTTTCTGTCTCCCTGGCTCCACAGCCTCACCTGTCTTGTGAGAGTAGCTGCTCTTGCAAACAGCCCCAGGGCTCTCGAATAATCTCAGTTCCCAACCCAAATCTTCCTGCTGCTTTTATGAAAGATGATTACTGGTGCTGGTGCATTCAGTCTCCAGCTGTTTCCTCCACACTGAAATGAAATGACAAAAGTATTTATTCTTTCTTAATAAGAGTTCTGCCTCCTCATTCCTTAGGCTCTGATTTGCATCAGTAATATGTGAATAAACCTTAACTATTTCTGGTTTTGTTTTTCAGGTTTCTAGTTTCTGCACCTCTCCAGCTTCTTGTACCCTCATGTGGTGAGCTAGAACATAGAATTATCAGTCAGGAAATTTTACTGTGGGATGCATAGGAAGAAGGGCTATTTTTTTATAGCAGGAAGATTCCATATGCCAGATTTGCTCAGGTGCAGGAGCAGATGTACAGGTACAGCAGAGGGGACTCAAAAAGTGCAGATGGGAGACAAAGAGGCAGACAAAAAGACTAATGTAGAATTATTACCACAGCCTTATGGCCATTCAATTAGGTCCTTTCCCTCTGCCCTCCTGCATAAGAGCATTCAATTAACATTACTACTACACAACTTATTTGTTGCATTCCTGGCTTCAGGCTGCTTTCCCCAGCTTGCAGCTTCCTTAAAGTATGAAATTGTAATTTTTTAAATGTGCAGTTTAGATATGTGCAGCCCATCTTAAGGTATAGAAGTTGTAAACTTGTGGGCTTTCCTTGGAGTCCATTTATGTAACTTGCAAGCACATAAAAATTGCTGGTCTGAGAACAAAATGACCCTTTGTACTTTATAAGATTTAAGACCCTCAAATTATAGGTGTTGAGCTAGGCAATAGCCCAGGTAATTAGTAGTATTTAAATAACTGATTAGACAAAGAAGGGTTTAACCTATTATCACTTAAAGCTTCCTTTGAAGTGCAGAATTGTTCCCTTGTGCTTATCCCGGCTTCTTGCCAAAACTGGATGCAGTCACATTCCTGTGTGGCTGCCTTTAAATGCACTTTTCTTTTTGTGAGTGGGACAATATGACACAAATTCTGATTATCTTTATTTTTTTCACACCTATGGTGTAACTAATCGTACTGCATCTTCATTCTGCGAATAAGTGCAAAGTTATCTTCATTTTCTGGAGAAATTTATAAGGCTCTCTTCTTTTTCTGTGTCTTTCTGTAGGAAAGTAAACTAAACTTACTGAGCATAACAGAATTATTGCTTTCTGTTGATTCCTCTCTAATTTGGGTTTCTTTGTCTTTATCTAGTTCTGTAGTCCAGACTTTGAAAAATTGTACTATGATCCAGGAAATCTGTTTCTCTTTTCTTCCTGACACGTTGATCCTTGTGCTTTAGGAAGGCATTAACAATGCATGAAAAAGGAGTCATTACTCATAAGTAAGTGAAATGGTTGTTGCAATTGGATTGTCTCAGTTTTAAATCAGTGTTTTGTATTATTGTTTGTAAGTTCCCTTCTTAATCCCCTGCCATCAACAAAGCAACCTAAGGAACAGGTTTAGCATTTGCAAAAACTGCTTCATGCCCAGAAATAGGAAAAATAATCTATGGAGTTTCTATTTACTGATAAGGCTGGAATATGGGTTTGAATCACGAAGAACAGATTGCTGAATATATTAAGCAGTGAAAGAGAACTTGCAGCTGGACCAGGTTTGCTAATGGATACTTCTGCAGCCTGTGGGAATAACTGCAGGTCCAAACAAGCATAAACATGAAGAGAAAAAACCACCTTCCAGAAAAGCAAAGAAGGTTAATGAGTTAGCCTTCCATTTTCTGGCTGCAGAGCAAAGTAATTAAAAGGTATCTAAGTGAATGTTATGAGCTGGTGTTCATTTCAAAGATGCAGAGATGATGTCAGCTACTGAATGGTGCATTAGTATAGGTGTGACCTGCTATTCTAATCAATTATCCCTTCCCCACAAACATGGGGAAAACACATTGATTTAATCTTGTGATTTTGTTTCTGTATACAGCCTAAATTGCTTTTGGCACCTTGAGCATGAGAGTAATTTACTCTGCTAATACTATGCTTCGTGGTCTCAGGTGTATTTAAATACTGCAATTTCCTCTTATTAAGCTTATGCTCCCCGCTTCAGCCCCTCCTCAAAAAGATAAAAAAAAGAAATGAATGCTTTTGCAGGTTACTCTTTTGGTCTCTGAATAATCACTGTGTAGATTTTCTATGTAGAAAGTGATTAAGATTTAGAAAGAATATTTATTCTGCCTCTGCACTCTGTAATTTGTGAAGTTTATATTGTAAATCTAACCAGTAATCAGAATAACAGCACGAGATTTTACATATCTCCTTCTTGAATTATCACGCAGCTTTTGTCTAAAAATTTGCTCCTGCATGCAGACCTGCACCATTAGGATTCCCTTCATGAAGAGTATTTCTTTAAGCCTCCATTTACTTTAATTTTCATGTGTGTTTCCTTGTCTTTTTATCAGTCCTACTGAAATAAATGTCTTTATTCTGACATTCTCTACCACAGTTACATCATAGTATTCCTTTTTGGTTTCACCCCTTTTCCTTCCAAAATCATGACTTTATGCTGTTTAACCTCCTTTTATCTCTGATAATTTTATTTAGGGATCACATTAGTCCTTTTCTCCATCGCTCCATCTCATCCACATTCATATATTGGAGTCAGAACTTGAAAAATAAAAAAGTTACTGATGTCAGAGTACTTTTTTAAGTTCTCCAATGATTTAAGCAGATCTAAGTCGGTTTCATTTCAGAAATATTCTATCTTTTATTGACACTCCATGTTTCATGGTCCTTGACCAGAAAACCAAATGAAATGTTAGTTATCATTTATCATCCACAGATGAGAAAGAAGTCAGCATGCATCCCATGGGATGCATCCCTCTCCTCTGCACACTTTGGGAGGCTGACAGAGCTTCAAATTGAGGCAAAATGCACATTCCTAAGGTGGTGTCTCCTGTGAAGCTTTGTTGGGCTGCACATACTTCCAGGTGCAGGGAAATGGGCAGACTTTTCCTTACCCCCGCCTTGAATCATTAGAAGGGAATTTGATGAGCTTGCCTTTCTTTCTTTTCTTTCTTTCTTTCTTTCTTTCTTTCTTTCTTTCTTTCTTTCTTTCTTTCTTTCT
>VXBC01012255.1:560642-594704 GCA_013399945.1 Ploceus nigricollis | reverse complement strand
GGCTGAGGGAGTTGGGCCTGTTCGCTCAGAAGAGGCAGTTGAGAGGGGATCTTATTATATAAATATTTAATAATTAACTAGTGAAAATAGCGTACGAATATCTAACGGGGGCTGTCAAGAGGCAGGAGCCAGGCTCTTGTCGGTGGTGCCAAGCAGTAGGACAAACGGGCAGAAACCCATGCACAGGAAGTCCCACCTGAGCACGGGGAAGAACTTCTCTGTGCTGTGACCGAGCACTGGATAGGCTGCGCAGAGGGTGTGGAGTCTCCCTCAGTGGAGATACTCAGGAACCTCTGGATGCAGTCCTATGCCATGTGCTCCGGGCCGATTCTGCTTGAGTAGGGAGGTTGGAGCAGGTGACCACTGTGGTCCCTTCCAGCCTGACCCATTCCCTGACGCTGTGAATACTCAGTTTTCCCAGCGGCAGGGGGAGGCTGCGGCCCGGCTGTGTCGGGAGAGGGGAGCAGTGAGGAGGCAGCTGTCTCTGTAGAGCTGAAGCTCATTCTGGTTTGCCTCCCAACAGGCCAAGCGCACCAAGAAGGTCGGGATCGTGGGTAAATATGGGACCCGTTACGGTGCGTCCCTTAGGAAAATGGTGAAGAAGATTGAAATCAGCCAGCATGCCAAGTATACCTGCTCCTTCTGTGGCAAGGTGAGAGATCTCCTTCCCCTCCCAAAAGTCTTCAAAAATCACATTGTTATTGATGCTAGAAAAGTGATTTGATGCTTCAGTAATTTTTGTACTGAAGACAAACGTGCCTAGTTCCAAGACAGGGACTAATGTGTAGTGAGCTTTGGGCTACTGTCAGAGTTCTTGAAAAAGAGAGTAGACATGTCACATGTATGTTTAGTAGTAGTTAAGTGAAAACAAACATTATTACATTTCATGATACAAAAGAGTGAGCAATGTTGCAGCAATATTATATGAGCTATGTGATGAGCTATGTGAGCTATATTATATATTTTACATAATTAATAAAATAGACCTGACAGAATTAAAGCATCACAGTTGTTATCTTGATAATTAAGGCTTAACTTGGACTTTTTTTTCCCCTTCAGTAACTTTTTACAGCATACCTGGTGGAGGAACAGAGCTTGCTTTTCCCACTTTAAACTTCTGATGGCAGTTGCTTACTTTTGTGTGCTGTATAACTCTGGATGGGGAAGAATTTCTGATAGGAAGTAGTCTTAACTGTGTGTGTACATAATTAAAATTTGCTTTTGAATCTAGTTTTTGACAGTTTTAAAGGTCCGTCAGCTTATGCTTTGCACAGATGTTTTTATTGATATCTGTTGAGTAGGAATCTTTAAATTGTCTGGAAATTTAAAAATATTTTCATCATGGATTTTTTTCTTGCTTTGATTTGTTGTTGGGCTTTTGTTTGTTTTTAACTTAGTGCCATTCATATATGAAGTGAGAATGTTCATAGTCTTGTCTGCAGAGCTGCCTAAATCAGGCATAGGTGTGGGCAAACTTATTGTCACCTCTGCAAGGTGATGGATACCTGCGTGGGGGAGGGAGTTCCATACCCATCACTCACTCTTCAGATGCTGTTGGAAGTGGGCCTGGGTTGGGCAAACTGGGCTTGCCCAGGGAGTCCTGGGAACAGTGGTGTAAGTTACATGAGCACCAAACCAGGTGAGAATATCAGTTGTTATAACCAAGGTAGCTCCTTACTATTTTTCTCCGTCAAAATAAGCTGAAGTTTTGATGATGCCTTCAGAAATGATCCAGTTCATATTGAATGGAAAAGTGTTTCAGAAGTGTCTTCAGAATTTGAGTAAAAGGATTGTCTGTCCCTTTCTTGTCTAAACTTGGCTTATAGGAGTGCTGTGAAGGCCTTGCCTGAAGTTTCTTCTTTGGCTTTTTCAGCTGATGGAGAGTGACTTTTATTTCTTCCTTTTTTCTTCTGTTCCAGACCAAAATGAAGAGGAAGGCTGTGGGTATCTGGCACTGTGGATCCTGCATGAAGACAGTTGCTGGTGGTGCCTGGACTTACAAGTAAGGAAATGAAGAAGCTCCAATCAGCATTTATTCTCACGTGGCTGTGGCATAATACAGCTTTTGACTTTTTATCTTTTTTTTTTTTTAATTTTGATCTACTAATCATTAAGTACATCTGTCTTGAGATAGTAATGGTGGAAGTTGCCTGTTCTGTTAAAATTTGATTGCTGTGGATCAAAGTGAATTTGATTGCTATTCTTTGCAATAGGCAAAGCCAGATTTATTCCAAGAAAAGTTATTTTCATGTTTTCCTTTTGTTGTAAAAGCAAATAATTGAATTATAATAACCTTTATTATGAGGCTGCTGTTGCTTACTCCCCTTCTTTGCTCCTTCCCCCACAATTCTGTAGAAGACACTCCTGCCCCACGCATAGCAGTCGTGAGGGAGCTGAGCCCACACGTTGGTGCACGTGGTCAGTGCATGACTGGGAGATTTGGGTTGGGATGTAGCCTGTGAAGTTCCATGTGCTTTGTGGACCAAGGCCTACGCTTTGTTGTCAGGAAAATAAAAGTGGAGTTAGACCCTGTTTGACAGCGCAGTCAGATGATAACAATTTGAAATGATTAGTGCTTTCTCAAAAATAAACAACACCAGCACAGTTGTTCTGCCACATGCAAATGACTCTGCTTCTTCCTCCAGTACCACCTCTGCAGTGACAGTCAAATCTGCCATCAGAAGACTGAAGGAACTGAAAGACCAGTAGAAGCTACTTCCTGTTATCCTTGTGAAACATCCTTTTTTCTCCACTGTCAAGATCTGTCCTTTTATCAATAAAAGGGTGATGATGGAGTGGAATAATTTTTGTCTTTTCTGCAGAAAGTCTTTTCTGCACCATATCTGTTATGTGTGGTAAGTGCCAGGTGCCCACCAAAGCTGCTCCATCACTGCCTTCCTCTACTGGACAAGGGAGAGAAAATAGAATGAAAGGCCTGTGGGTTGAGATAAGGGCAGGGAGAGATCTCTCACCAGCTACTGTCATGGGCAAAACAGATCCGACTTGGGGAACCAGTGTCATGTATTACCAGTTCTATCAGAGTAGGATAATGAGAAATAAAACCAAATGTTAATTCCAATCACCCCTCCCTTCCTCCCAGGCTCAGCTTTACTCTTGATTTTGTTGCCCTCCCCAGCAGCTGCACAGGGGCATGAGGAATGGGGGCTGAGTCCATCACATGCTGACTCTACTGCTCCATCTTCCTCAGGGGGAGGGCTCCTCTCATTTCCTCTGCTCCAGCGTGGGTCCCTCATGGTGTCACAAGTCCTGCCAGCAGACCTGCTCTAGCATGGGCTCCTGGGCTCCTCTGTGCAGGGCACAGGCCCTGCCACAGGCCTGCTCCACTGTAGGTTTCCTAGAGTGTCACAGCCTCCTTTGGACACAGCCCTGCTTCAGCATGGAGCCCTCCATGGGCTGTAGGACTGGGATGGTAGATTTGTTTTAGAATAATTTGCTTGCAGTGGAATGGAGGTGTGTAGCTGTTTTGGTTAGCTATAGAAATAACAACATAAAAGTATAAAAAATACATACATAAGCAAATAATGAGAAAAAAGTATAGGAAAGGGACAAAAAGAGGAAAAGACGAAAAATACCACCACCCATGGATCCAGTGACAAGACTTGATTGTGGGTGACTTCAGTGTCCCTTAGTCGAGGTGATGGTCACCTTGATCTGTGGGAGGTGGGGGAGCCCTGACACACAAAAGTTCACAGGGTTAGTATTTTCAGGTGTGGTGGGAATACCCAAGTTCCTCCCCTGGAGGGGGTGGGGTTTCCACTGTTTGATGTGACATTGTGGATCACATGCAGTCCAGGCTCAAAATGGGTCTGGGGATGCTTCGGGGGTGTTCGATGGTTTATGACCAAGCCATGACAGCTGGCTCACATCATCCTAGCTGAGCCTGGGATGAATTTTGTCATGCCCACGAATGTCCCAATACCTTCCAGGGGACGGAGGAAAGAAAGGGAGGAGGAGTTTTACATCTCAGCCAGTTGTGTAAGGGAGGACATTTGCATGATAAAAAGCATTATCCCACCTGGCAGGATCTGCTTCTTAATGCCCTTCTCCCTCATCTGGCTCAAGAAGAGTTAGTTGCTAAACAAAAGTTGGTTTAAAGTAGTGCAGGTCATCAGCTGCTTTTGAAAAGGCTGATTGTTTGCATCATTAACCCTTAAAATTTCAGTCTCTAAAAGGCAGGCACCTGGAGCATCTCCTGTTTCTGATGCACTTGGCCTGGGTACCTGCAGACCTGTTCCTCTCACATACTCTCACTCCCCTCTCTGGCTGCAATTGGTGTTGTGTGGGTTTTCTCCAGGCACTCTACCATCACTGCCAATGGGTTGGGCCCATGCTGGAGTGGGCTGACCTTGGTTCTGTCAGACACTGGGGAAGCTTCTCGCAGCTTCTCCCAGAGGCTGCCCCTGTGGCCCTCCCCCTGCCAAAACCTCGCCATGCAAACCCAGTGCACTGCTCTGTATTTATAGGTGTAACTATGGAGACACTAGTAGTGCTATCCAGTAGTTTGAGTGGCCCTGGTTACTGGTGAAGCCATTAAAAACCACTTTCTAGTTAATTGCACATCTTGTTGCTTGAATGCACTGAGGTGAATCTGAGGAAAGCTTAAATAACTTGAATAAGCTTGGCTTATCTTGGTATGTCCTTCACGTCTGTGCCTCGAGGAATAGTGTAGAGCTCCATGAGTGGAGGAATGGGCAGATGTAAGGGGGGGAAGAGAGAACACATAAAACATCTCTCTACCTTTTCCCATTTCCTCAAGGGACTGGGCCATGTGCTGCAAGATGGAGAGAAAAAGAGCATCTTGGCTGGAATGGTAAAAGCAACTTGTGCTCTGCTGCTGGCTGGTGCTGCTAATTCTTCAGCACCACCCACAGATAACTGCACTAAAGCCTGTGGTGTGTTCTGTTGTGTGCAGATCTCGGGGTTGGTCCACCTGAACGCTTTGCTCCCTGTGGCTCACTCCCTCTTGGTCTGGTAGGAGATTTATAAACAAAATTTTCTGCTGGAGGAAAAATAGCAAGGAAGTAGCAGAGGAGTTGCTTATTTTTACTCCAAATTAAGCTTTACATGGATTTGGGTAGTGATAAGCCACAGCAATAATGATTCATTAATGAGCCTGACATCTTCAAAAGACTAATTCAAAGCTGGACCTAAGTCGGAACTTTTTCCCAAGTTGCAAAAAGTCTGTGGCTCACAAGTTTGACTTCAGTGACCCTGAACTTGTTTTCCAAACTTTTTATTTTTCCTTTTAATTCGGTGCTTCGAATTTCCCTTACTAAAGTCAAATAATGTATTCAGGTATCTGGTGTTATTCATATCAATCTGCATATCCTCATATCCCAACTGGTTTGGTGGTGTAACCACTTCCCTGGGAAGCCAGTTGCAGTGCCCAACCACTCTCTGGGTGAAGAACTTTTTCCTAATATCCAGCTTAAACCTCCCCTGACACAACTTAATTACATTCCTTTGGGTCCTATTACTGATCACCAGAGAGATCAGCCCCTGCCCTGTGGGAATGTTGCTTCCTCTCATGGGCAGGACAGTGTGGTTCTGCATATTGCTTTTTATTCTTGATTCAGTGTGCTTGGGTCACATTTCCATGTGGTGAGGCATGACTCTGCACACCTCTGTGCTTTCTTCATTAATGCAGAGATCGTAATTGAAGTACAGGTTTCTGATGAAGCTTTCTCAACTGCTCTGAAGTATGAATGGCTATTCATTAACAGGTGCAGAGGATATGTTTCACTGTTGATATCCCAGGATGGCTGCACAGGAATCTTATCTGAGATGACTTCTATTCCTGCCGAGGAGGTTATTAATTAGCTTTTGGATTTATATTTGCAGAGGGTGGAAGCTGGGCAGGGTAGAAATACAAAGAGAAGATGAGGATGTGAGACGATCTTTTTGACCTGGATTGTGTGGTCCTACCTGCAGCCCTGTGACATGGGCTGTGCCCGCAGATCCCCTGGGCTTCTTGTGCCGTGGTACCCCGGCGTGCTCCTCAGCAGAGGCATTTTGCGTGGGTGAATCTTCGAGGCTGCCAGTCTCACCCGTTTCCCCGAAGTGAGAGCGGGGAGGAGGAAGGATGTGCTGGCAATGCTGCGAGCGGCCAGCGGGCGCCACTGCCGCTCTGCTGCGTGTGCTGCGGGGCCGCTGCATCCCCTCGGCTTCCCTCCCACCCGGCAGCGGCTCTGCGCACCTGGGCTCCTCCTGCAGCTGCTCAGCTCAGCGTGCTCCCCCACTAAAACAGACCATGGCAGGCTTTTCGATTGTCTGTGACAAAAGACATCAGGAGGTTAAAATAGGAATGGGCAGGTTGGACGTGAAGATTTTGTCATAATTTGTCACCTCTAGCAAAGCTGAATTTGTGTCAGTGCTCAGTCCAAATGCTGTGTATATACTAGGAGAAATTTGTATTGACAACTATGTGATTGGGCCAGGTGATCCTCCAAATTTGTTGTTTCCTCTGGGAATCTAGGGTGAAAACAGGAATTCTAAACAATGTTGCTTACTGCTTTCAGTATATTTGCTGTTAATCCTTAGTCAGGAACTTGGATAGAGTTGTCTTAGATGCTGTAGAAGCAGAGAGCTGATACCTGTCCTGGAGGGCGTGAGCTTTTGGCAATGCCAGACCCATCTGGGAATTGCAGAAGGGTTTGATGGAAACTGAGACTTTAAATCTGACTGAATGTTCTGTAGATGTGGCTATGCAGGTTAGTTTATCTTGGTTGCTTTTGAAGAGCAGGTGAGAAGGGGACCTCTTTCTCAGAGCAATCTGTCAGTCCCATGGGATTTTTCTTTCAGGATATAACCTAAGGGGATGGTAGCTGTAATCAGCGTGGCATTTCAGGTACCAAAAGGTGTTTCAGGAGCCCAGAGGAACTTGGAAATAAAAAACTGAACAAGCTCAGGGCAACTTTCCTCATTCTGATTTCTGTTAAGTATTTATTTATTTCCAAAACAAAATAATTGCTTTGGCTTTACCCCCTTTGTGCTTCCTACCCCCTCTTGGTCACCAACACCCTGTTTGGTCTGTAGGGGATCATGATGCTAAGCCTTGGGGGCACCACTGGTGTTATGCCACATATTAAAGACTGGAGGTTTAGGGCTTACAGAAATGAGAAACCTCAGCCACAGATGCTGGTTGCCCTTTCTGCCTGTCCTGACTTAAAGGTGGTGTGAACTCAGCCTGTGTGCAGGTGCTCCCTTTTGGCTTGGTGTCTTAGGAATTTGACTGTAACACAGCCTGGCAGTTATAAGCAATGGGCACCATGTTTTAAGGAGCATATTCCAGTGTGATTTCTAACTTTCATGACCATCAAATGTTTTGTTCTTATGTGGTCAGCTGCTTTCCTCCTTGAGAACAACCTTGATTGCTCATGGGCTTCCTAAGCTCCTTCCTCCATGCTGCTTCCCAAGGAGATTTCAATGGCACTTCAGAAACAAGAGTGACTGATGAAGGTGAGTCACCTTCCTGGTGCAGACTCACCCTGTCTTGGGACTATCTTCTAGGTCTCTCCCTATAAAGAAAGGAGATTTAGTGATGAAGTTTACTGCTGGCTTTGCATGCAGCTCAGAACACTGGACAACAAGAGAAGCAGCCAGATTTAGAGAATGATGTGAGCACCACTTTAATGGGCTGCAAGTCACCATCTGATTTCATGTATTATCCTAGCTCCACCTGCTACTCATCCTACCTGGATTTTCAGCAGCTCCACTTGGGGAAAAATTGCATCACAGAGCTGGCCCAGCTCCTGTGGATGAAGCGGGCGGGTATGATCTCTCTGCTACCCAGCTATGCAGTGGGGCTCCCAGCTTTCCTTGGAGAAATGGTTCCTTAAAGGATGCTACAAAATGATTTGCAGTGGCATGAGATTGTGTATTTCCAACGGCTTGAGGTGCCTGCTTGAAAGTGGCCCCAGTGCTCTGGAAGTGGGCAGTTGCCATCGGTAACACATCCTTCCTCCGAGTATTTGATCTCAGCGGATGTCTTTTGAGTCATGGAGTGTGGCAGAGTTGTGGATATGCCTCAGGTGCCCTTATTAGATGCCTGGATGCATTTTGAAAATGGCTGCTTAGAAAATGTCTAATTGCTATTCCACATATTCAAAAAGGTTTTTTTTTTTCTCTTGTCAAGGCTTTGGCATGCCTTGGATTGCTAAATATACTTTCCTCTTGCAAATTCTTGGCAGGAATCTGTGTAAGGAATCATGCCAAGCAGTCTCTTCAAATGTTAACAAGCTCATCGGTGTGGCTTTCCCAGTGCAGGGTTTGTGCTCTTTTTTTTTTCCACCTTCCTTCCCAAAAAACCCCAACCCTTCTTTTTGTACACTGTTGCTCTAAGCACATGAACTATGGCAGCTCTACAAGAAAGGATTTTTCTAACCAGAGCCAAAAAAAGTGCTTGTTTCGTGTTCAACAGTTTGGTGTCACAGCCCTGCTCAACCTCCCGGGGCTCCTGTTGAGTAGGAAGCGTGGATTTTGGGGTGCTTGTGGAAAACCTAATCCATTTCCTCTCCTCCTTTGCCATTCTTGCTTTTCCTCTGTTCTTAGCAAGCTGGACTGTGTCCTTGCATGGTAATTGTAGATTTGATGTCTTTCTTCCAGTAGCCTATTAGCAAGTGAATGAGGCTGTCATGCTCCCCTTTTGTTTCCTCCAGCAGTGCTTATCCGGGTGCAGAAGCAGCCCTGGAGGTGGTGCCTGCAGCCGGGCAGGACCCATAGATTAGAGCTTCAGACTGGGCTGCTCCTCTCCCTCTGCCCCGGGCAAAGAGCAGCGCTGCTCTGGCATCTGGAATTTACAAAGCAAAAAAGCAGTGAGAAGCCAGTGCAGCACCCCCGAAAACCTCAATGTCTCCTTAAAGGAAACCTTATCCTAGGACGTCGGCATTCACTAGTATGAGGTTACACACCTCCCTTTGGCTTCACTGCAGACAATCTTGCATAAGAATTTGGAGAGCTTTGCCTCTGACTTGCTCTCCCGGCCTTCAATCATCTGATGGACACACCTTGGGAGCAAACCTTTGTGTTCAGGTTGGGATGCTGGATTCCCCTCCCTATGCTCAGTCCTACCTCCTCTTCATGGAAGGAGCTCAGTGTGGGATGCAGGGAAGGTGCTGCAGAGGAATTGAGTTGTGGGGCCAGAGAGCCTGAGTGCATCACACTGCAGCCTGGAATGAGCAGTGGGTGTTATTGAAGGGACCTCTGTTCACACTGAGGAATATTTATTTATAACTCATGAGTTTAGTTTCAGGAATTAGCTCTGTGACCCTTCTCCATTTCTTTGATTAAACCTCCAATTATAAGAGGAATGTTTTATTTTGCAGTCCTTCCCCACACTGAGACAAATGTCCTGCAAGTCACAGCTTTGCTCTGCCCTTCAGGCAATTCTGGAACAGCTTCAGCCCTCTGCAAGTGTGGAGAGAGAACCTGATTCCTTCAAGTAAATATACTTGATGCTAAGCGATGGACCAAGAGGGCATTTGCCTTTTTCACTGAATATACTTCTTCCAAGTTGCCACCCACTACTCGGCCTCACCTTTGAAGGAAGAAGTTTTGATGCAACCAAGGATTGTCTCTAATATCCCAGCTGTGAGAGCAGGTTGATTGCTTGAAGATAGGATCTTGGGCTCTATCAGTCATGTCTGTTTCCATTCAAGCGGTTGCTTTTGAAACTGTCCCTACTATTACTATGATGGATTAGATTTGAGATTAAAAGGCAAATCTGTAAAGGGAACATTAAAAAAAGCCTTAAATGAAAACTAGACCCAAGTCATGCAAGGAAAGAAGAGGAACAAATAAATAATCTAGGCACTAAACAATTAATTTTTAACCTTAGTCAGCTGAAGATGTATTTTTCTTTTTGCATGAGGAATATGAAACAAAGAAATGCAAGTTCCTGTAGCAAGCAAGAGATGCTTGTTCCAAAGTAGGTCCACCTCTGATGGAAATGCTGTGTATGCTGCGGTGCTCCTTGGGGACCTCAGGTGAAGACTATGCTGGTACCTGTCAAAACAAAGAACAAAACAGTCCAAGGAAAATATAGAAGATGGTAAGCAATCAAACAGATATGGAAGATTCACAGCCCTAAAAGCAGGCTTGTTATCTGAGCCCATCAGCAGCCTGCCCATTACTTTGGTTTTGGACTATTATTACTGCACCAGTGCTTCTCAGGTGAAGATGGTGATGGTTTTACAATATATACCTTAATCACCAATAAATCATTTCACATTGCTCACTTGGAGAATCGAAGGCATAAGAAATGGTGGTAGAGCTGCTGGTTGTGTTACTTCTTTGCTCTCAAAGGGTAGAGAGTGATTGTACATGGTAATCAGGCTACTTTGTTTGGTCAATGTACTGTCCTGCCCTTTCCCACTGCTTCCCTTCTTTCTTTGGGGTGTTCTCACCTTACATGGACCCTTCTCCATGCTGTGAGGCCTTTAAGGCATGGAATATCTTCTTGCTTTGCCCAATGGGGCAAGCTGCGCACAGAGGATCCTGCACGCTGCCTGTTACCTCTGTTCATCTGGAGCATGGACATCACCCAAGCCTTTGAGAATCCATTCCAGGAGCATTCCCTGCCATCACAGCAGGAAGGTGGTACCTTTGTCAAAGGGAAAACTTGCCATCACTTGCAGAAAAAGGGGTTGCATAGAAATGAGACAGACTCTGACTTGTGGTTTTGCTCTGAATCAGCTGCATTTTTAACATTCAGAAGCCAACAAAGATGAAAGACTCCTGGTCAACCTCTCTACTCCCTTGGTGAAAAAAGTAAAAAGACTTGATAAATATTTTGCATTAATAAATTCCATTTGTCTTATACAACAAAGTTTGCCAGCTACCAAAGCAGGAAAAATATTTTACATAACTCTGTGTGCGACGTCTAAAAGGTTGCTATAGCCTGGTTTGAGCAACTCTTTCCATATCCCAGAATGTGAAGGAATTCTAATCTTCACTCAAGCTAGGACCAAGCTTGCTGCATGTGTCTGTGTGGTGGTCCAACTCTGGCTGGCTGCCAGGTGCCCACCAAAGCTGCTTGACTCGACTTGGGGAAATTAATTTAATTTATTGCTAATCAAATCAATGTGGGGTAATGAGAAAATGAAAACCAAACTCTTAAAACACCTTCCTCCCACCCCTCACTTCTTTCCTAGGCACAACTTCACTCCTGATTTTCTCTCCCTCCTCCATGGCCTCAGGGGCAGCACTGCCCCACCATGGTCTTCCCCATGGGCTGCAGGGGAATCTCAGCTCCAGCACCTGGAGCACCTCCTGCCCCTCCTTCTTCACTGACCTGGGTGTCTGTTCCTCTCACCTGCTCTCATTCCTCTCTCTGGCAGGAACTGCTGTTGTGCAGTAACTTCTTTTCTTTCCCTTCTTAAATCAGTTATCCCAGAGGTGCTGCCACCATTGTGGATGGGCTCAGCCTTGGCCAGCGGTGGGTCCATCTTGGAGCCAGCTGACATTGGCTCTGTTGGACACAGGGGAAGCTTCTGGCAGCTTACCACAGAAGCCACCCCTGCTATCAAAACCTTGCCAGGCAAACTTGTGTACTTTTCTGCCAGACAGATTTATTGCAGGCTGGTCCAGCAGGTGAGAGGTAAGCCATGGAAAAAAAGATAAAGATGTGTAAATGTCCCAGAAACTGTTTGTGAACTCAAAACAATGTCCCTCATTGTGCTATGGGAACATTACTATAAAAGGCAGGAAAAGCACAGCTGCCTACTATTATTATTTTGTTATTAATTTTTAAGTGTGATGTTGATTAATCCACGGAGCAGATTCCCCAGGGATGTTTCTTGGTCTGGACTACCAAGTTTCTGATTCTCAGGGCAGGAATTGAGCACTGGCTGTTCCTGCTGATCCTGACAGGGTCTATGTGATGGTTTACATCACCCTGCTGTGGTTTTGTGTCAGGCTGTGGAGTGTCAGACATCAGCCACAGCATCTCGGGGAGCTGCAGGAGGCTTTGCTTGCCTTTTTCAAGCCTGCATGCTAAGTCTTAGTTAGCACTTCCTGGCATACAGAAATACAAATTGTTATGAGTGGTAGAAGAAGGAGACACCCAAGCCTGAGACAAGCAGGGGTGCAGCTGAGGTCTGCCTTCAAATAACAGTCTCAAGACCACTTCAGGTTTGGCACTCGGAGCATTCCAAGCCAAGGATGCTTTTTTGGCTTTGTAGGATGCAGATCATCGCCGCTGACCAACCTCCCTCCACCCTTCCCATCAGTCTTCTCCTAGGTATCCACCTGGCTTGCAGGAGCTGGGGTTGTTTCTCTACTCAGTTTAAGTCCGTCTCCTGGTCACCCCTGCCTACCTCCTTGAAGATGAACTGGCTGCAGCTTTTTGTATGCTTATGCTTCCCCTTGAGCCTCCCTTTGCCTTGGGCCATCTGCCACCAGATGATCTTTTGGAAGGAAGGGGTGGCCAAAGGCTCACAAGTCTCTGTCAATGTCAAGGCCAGGAAATGCTATGAGTTAAAACACAAAGAAAATGAGGGATGCAGCAGCTCTGGGGGTACAAGAATTGACTGGAGATTGGCTCCTACAAGCATTGAAGTCCCCCAGCCCTGCTGCCAGAGATATACATGCCAGGAAGATATGCCATGGTGAGCCACATGGGAAGTGACCATTCCCTCTTGGGAAGGTATTTGAAATGGTCGACTAAATATTTATCCTGATTTAGGGTGAAAATTTATTTGTGAATCCCAAACAATGTCTTTTGTGGAGCTGTGGGAATGTTGCTATAAAAGTCACGAAAGGCCCAGCTGTCTACAATTATTGTTTTGTTGTTAATTTTTAACAATAAGGGCAATTACCCATTGGAACAGATCCCCCCCTGGGATGTTTGTTGGTCTTCAGTATTTAAACTATGAGGTTCTGTGAGCAGAGGCGTGTCTAGGGCAAAGTGTACGTACAGCACCGAAAACCTCAGTGCCTTCAGCCATGGCTTGTGCAAACCTACTCTCAGTTGTGTTGCAGCAGTTCAGGAGGGCACATGTGGCCAGACATGCTGTCTCAGCAGAGGGGTGTCTGCTCCTACTGGGGTGGCAATAAGTCTTAGGAAAACTTAGAGACCTGAGTAGCCCTGAGCACCTGAAGTTGTTCCCAGTTTTATCAGATTGATATTTCACAGCAGAATGGCCTGTTCAGGCTATATATAGCCAGCCCCTAGCTGAGAACAATTAGTATTTGTTCTAACAGCAACTGAGGCTCTTTGGAAAGAGTTTCAACAGCTAAAGGATCAGTTCTTGGTCACCAAGGGCGGGGTGTTGTTTTGGTTTTATCCTCCTCCTCTCCCTCTCAGCAGACCGTGCAAGTGCCTTCTCTTTTAGGAATCAGTTCTGGAACAAATGGAGACTCACCACTAAATTATATCTCTGGGCAGAAAAGCAGTGCCAAGCCAGTCAGTTGATTTTGTAATGTAGGACAGAGCCCCCCTTGCCCTGCGTGCAGTCATGCACAGACTCCTTGGCAGCTAATTAATAATTTGCAGTTAAGCAGCGGCTGCTCCCTTGCATCATTTCAACGCGGTTGCCAAGTGGAAAATTGAAAAGCAAGAGCGAGCCAGAGAGAGGACGACAATGACACAACAACAACAACAACAACAACAAAGGTTTAAAGTTCTAGGAAATTTCACTATGTGAGGTCAAAATTCCTTGTGTGTTCAGGGGCTGGGCTGATGGCTGGCAGGCACCTCTAGTTAACATGGCAAGGTCCTTTCTTTTCAAAGTCCTGTTGTCCTCAAGCACCTCCTGTTTGAGAGGAATTTCTTGGTCCTAAAATGCATGTGTTTGGGGAGGGGAGGATGTGGGGAGTACACAGGACTAGGGCAGGTTGAAGAGAAGTCGAGTCAGGGTTTTTCTTATGGTCGGGAAAGTAACAAGTGCAGAAAGGAACAGGCAAGGAGGGATGGTGAAGCACACCTCTCAGGACAGGACTGGGAAGAGGATGGGGGTGATGCCACAAAGGAATTTGTAGAGCAGGGGATACCCAAGAGTGGGCTTACAGCCAAGAGAAACCTGGTCCTAGTTTTTCTGGATCCTGAGGAACACATCTTGCTAGGAGTGTCTCTCCTCCCAGTCTGCTGGTCAGCAGTTGGCCTGTGTTGGGCCTGTTCATGACAGAAAAGGGCTTTCCTCTGGGTGGAGGGGTTTTTAGCATGGTCCAGTTAGATAACAGTAACAGTATTGTCTTATGAGTTAGGTTTTCCACTCTTTTATGATGTTAGCCCTGTGGAAGATCTGGGGCACGAAACGTTGGCACAGCAAGGAGTACAACAGCTGAACTGAGCACGTGGAGTTTTCACTCATCTTCATGCCTGAGGTTGTCAGAGATGTGAGGAGAAGGGAGCCAAGGGAAGGCTGGTGTTCAGAGCATTTGATGAGCTGTTTCTGCTTTGCCAGCCTTTCTTCTGTTTTCTCCTCTCCGTGGAGGAAGCCATGGAGGCATCTGATTCTTCTCATCTACAGTCACAGTAGTCTTCATGAGGCTGGGGTCTCCAGGATCTGTGTGGCTGGAGACTGCCAACTGTCTGTGGGAAGTAGGCATAAAAGATCATCAGTCTCAAAAACATGACCTATGAGGAAAGGCTAAAGGATCTGAAGAAGGAAAGCCTTTTTGAAAACATTTGTTTTTAAATACACAAAATATTTTGCTGTAAGGTGAAATGGCCTCCTTGGTTCTCTGCATTCACTGCAGACCTGACAAGTGACAACTGAAACTCCAGCAGCGGGTTAAGTGTTGGTTGGACATCTTCTGGCCAAGTAGATCTGGTTGGCCTTGCTTTGAGTTGGGGTTGGAGCAGAGACTTCCAGAGGTCCTTTCCAGCAACAAAATTCTAAAATTCTGTGATAGGAACAATTTCCGTGCAATAAGGATGACCACACAGTGATGAAGTGAGGTGATAGTAATGTCACATCTGGAAGTTCCAAGTTGGAGATTAGGCAAGCATTTGTCAGAAGTGGCTTGGGGAGAGCTGTCAGTGTTTGAAGGAGGAAAGCAGAATGTCCTCCTGATGTCTCTTCTGTTTTTGACTTTAAAAACCATCAGCTCTTAACTCTCAAGCACTGACATCTGAGGACATCAGGCTAAGCATCCTCCACTTCTGCTTGGAGGATATTGAGGCTTACAGATAACCAGCATGAGAAAAGATGGGGGAATCTGGGAGGCCAACTGGTTCCATTCAGAAAACTGTTGTTCTCCCATGTTCACTCTCTTGGTTTGGGGGTTTTCTGGAGAGGGAAGGAACCAATGGTGTGGATGACTCATGGTCCTTTTCTAAGAAGCCCAGTAATGCTGTGTTGAATCACTGAGCAAACAGGCAGAGCTGCAAATACCCAGAAGTCTTGGGCTCCTTCTGCTGCTCACATTTCATGATTTCATTACTAAATCTAAACCTGGGGCTCACAGTCTCTTCTAGGGAGGTGTGTTTAACAGCACACACGTATCGTCAGCCACATCTCTTCCTCTCTGCCCTGAGCCTTTGTACACAAAGCAGTGATGGGGGGCTTGTAGCTTCTTGCAGTTTCTTGCTTCTGTGGGATTCCTGTGGGCTGAGCATGACTGAATGAATTGCTGTGGTCCTGTGGATGAGAAATGCCTCACACCCTGCTGGCACCGAGGAAGGATTACTGTTCCCCTGCTTAATGCGTTTGTTTAATGCCCATTCTGTGAGGCTGTTTCTCAGGCTGTTTTCCTTGCAGGATATGTCTCTGTGTGTGCAATTAGCTAAGAGACATTAGCTTAATGACTTGTGCGTGTCTGAGTTAGGCTTGGCCCAGTCTCGGATGGCTGCCTTTCTCCTGTCTGGAGACTTAATTCTCTGCAGCACAAACTGCTCTGTCATGCTCATCCCAGGGGCTGGATGCAGACAGTGTCTCTTGCTGGTCCCCAGCCAAAGGAACCCTGCTATCACACATAATTACCTCCTTGACTCATCGTGACTTTTATTGCTCCCACCCCCCCTTTTTTGTTTTGTTTTATAAGTTTGATTTGTTCTTTTGGAGCTATTGTTCCCATCCCTGTATTCCCAGTGGCTCCAGAGGACTGCAGTGTATTCATGCAGGAATTACTGGGGCGGGCTCTGTGGTCTGTTTTGTGTAAGAGTTCAGACTGAGTGATTGTTCTAGTCTCTTCTGGCTGGTTTCTGAGCTTATGGGTTAGGCAGAGGGAGAGTAATACCTGGACAGCAAGCTGCATTGTTCAGGAGCCTGGTGCTGAATCAGAGTCCCCCACCAAAATGTAGATGACCATTTCTTTTTAATGGACTGATTGTCTTGGTCATCTGAAGTGGTCCACTGCAGCTGGCTGAGCAGTGGCTTAGGTAAGATGAAGGGGACACTGGTCATCCAGTCTTCTGAACAGTTCCAGAGCTAGAATTTTTCAGGACTGTAAGAGTAGATCTCATAAGGAATCTCTCCTCCCCCTCTGTCTTTTGTCCTCAGTCATTTTCTTTCCCATGTACTTCAGCCCCAGCTTCAAAACTCAGCCCAACAAATGTGTCTGCAGAGGGCACTGGTAAAAGACAGGTTCCTCTTTCTCTGTTCCTGACTGCACTGAAACTTGCTAGCTCAACTGGATGGCTTCTCCTCTAAGCACAAATGGATTAAGTTTCCAGAGCCACCACTGTGAAACTATTTGCTTGGACCTCCACAACAACATTTATGGGATGAAAGGCAAGCAGATAGGAGTATCTTGTGAGCTTGCTGATAGGTAAAAGCATGGTCAGATAGTTCTTTTGAACCAGAATTGTCTGCCTAGTGCTACCTCTGGTCCTTTCCTGAAAAGTGAGGGCAGGAATGCTGTACATTTTGGATAGCAGTAAGTCATTTTATCTGCCCCTCTGGCCTTGTGAGAGGTTTCACTGGGCCTCCAGGCACCTCCATATCCTTTCCAGTTCCTCCCTCCTTGTCCTACTACTCATAGGTAAGGTCCTTGAAGTCATCACCTGCAGCTCGCTCTCAGGAGAGACCTGTACTTGTTCCCTTGGTGGAAGCTGAGGAAAAAAGGAGAGCTGGGGTGGACCATGTTGGAAGACTTCCTTCAAGGATTTCTCTATGGGTAGGATGTATGTGCCACAGAGGCAGCTGTTGTGGAGTAGGTGGTTTGAAATACTGTCTGGAGCAACAGGAAAGCAAGTGACAAGTTCATATCTTTCATTGCTTTTCCTCACCAATTTGCACTTCTATAGTAGATTTGGCAAGGCATCAGCTTCAGACTTGGCACTGGGAGGAACAACCTGAATTAATTTACCTTATCTCTGCTTTAAAAACTCCAAGATCTATCAGTTTATTGTCATCCTGGAAAGGACTGTGACATTTCTCTTATTGCTGAATACATTGTTCATGTTAGAAAGTGTCACTCATGTTGTTTTTTGACGTAGATGGATATAATCTACATCAAATCAAATACATTCCTTTCATTGATGTAATTAATGAGCAGAAGGCATGGGGCAGCTGTTAAATTGTTGAATACTGCAAATGAAGGCCTTCAAGAGCAACAACAAATCCATGCCTATAATGGAAAGAGCAAAGACATGTCAATCTTGTTTAGTTACCTGGTTATAGGATTCAAGATCCTTTAGTGACAGTTTCAGAAAGAGTGTGACAGGGTAAGAATATAAGAATACCAGATCCAGTAGCTCCTATTAAGCCAAACCCATATGAACTCTCTCATCAGACATGTTTCTTATTTTCTTACATAAACTGTTTTCCTATTATGAAAACCAGTCCTTTTTGTGAAACTAAGCATTTCAACAGGGTACATCTCTCTCTGAGGACTTTTCTCATAGATTTTTCATGGGAAAATGACCAAATAACCCAACTCTGAGGTTACTTTCTTTTAAATCAAATTTATGGGCCTTTGCTGTAAACCTTGTAGGTTTTATTTCTTCATCTTAAACCTGAGAAACATGTTAAAAAGAGGTCAAGGATAATGATAATTTTTAGCAGCAAAAAGCAACATTTTAACAACCTTTCTTCCTGAACAGCTTTGCTAATTGTTCATTAAAATGCTGTTAAAAGCCTTGAAGAGGAACAAAACCTCCATGCATCATCTCCATCTGTCCACAAAGATGGGCAGGGAAACCACCAGGAGCTCATGGAGCAGGGACTGTACTGGACAGGGAGCAGGTTTTTGCTGCTCTGTGCATCTTCCTCCCACAGAAAGCACTGAAGGTCATCGTCATGCCCACTCCTCAAGGCCTGGTTTTCATTAAGTGCATGGGTTTGGGTTTGCTATCTCTGGCTCTACACACAGGCTCTTCCTGACCCCTGGATCAAGATATTTCTGCAAAGAAAAGTCTGTAAAAATACTGTGAAAAGGACTTTCCCTTTCAGACGTTGAAGACAAAGCTCCATTTGAGCCTGTGGCTGTCTTTAAATAGAGTTGTGTCAAAAGATGAGTCCGTCCCTTCATTTATCAAACAAAACAGCCTGGTCTCTCTTTCATTCAGGTCTTGCACTAAAGCTCTACAAGTATTGGATATGGCTGGCAGAGCCAGCGTTCTGCCTGGCCTCACTGCTACCATGATGTTTTGGGGTTATCTGTGACGAAGCGAGAACGCTGGATGCAGATGGATGCGCTCATGCACAGGTAATTCCCACTCCTGCTTCCACCACAATTCTTCCATTGGGCTCAGAGGGATGGAAAGGGTAAAAGGCTGCAGCAAGCCAGGCATGGAAGCCAGCTGTCCCATGCACAAGTCTCCAGGGCCTTAACCTCCAGACCACAGCGCTCAGCTTCTTCTGAAAAAGGGCAAGGCTGTACAGCAGAACTGTGGAACTGGAAGGCTTGTGGGCTGAAATGAGTCCAAAAGACATATTAACAGGCATGAGAGGCCTGTGATGAAATAGCTAAGGTATTAATGCAGCCAGAGGCTGGTAATGAATACAAAAAATGCCCACATTTACCCAAGAGGTCCCAAAGGTCTTTTGTCCAGAACATTGTGATCCTTAGAGAAATCTCTTAAGAAAGTTAACCACAGGGTTAGGGCTCCAGAACAAAATCTGGGCTAGTGTGGTCTCTCAGCTGTTCCGAGAGACCTGTGACCTGATGAGACCTTATTTGCAGCTTTGTTAAAGAGCATGGTTATCATCCTCTGGGACTTGCACCCTGTCAGGTGAGGGTGCCCTCCTGCCCCTATGGGTGGTGTGAGTCTCCCACTGTGCCCTGTGGCTGTGCTGCAGATAGCAAAGCTTAGTTTGCATATTTTCAGATGAGATTCTGTCCCCTGGTGACAGGGGAAATCCTGAATGCTCAGGTACTACCCATGATATACAAAATGCTCTTCTGACACTTAGCTCTCCATCTCTCAGCTGCTGAAGAAAACCTCTGAGATGCAGAGCACAGGTCAGTGCAGAATAAAGTGCCACCATCACAATCTGACCTTCACCACTTCTTGTTTCCTCGGCCCATTCCTTTTTTAATGCATGGAGAACCTTGGTCCTTGGTGCTTGAACCATGGTCTCTTGGTGCTGAGCAGAGCTGGGTTGCAAGAAGAAAATGGGACCTGGAGGCTCATGAAAGCAGAGAGTTGGATGGCTGAACATCCTTGGTGCTGGATAAAGTGCAAACATCACAGAAATGAGGAAACAAAAGCAGGTTTGATGGATCTTCCCCTAAAGTCAATTCTAAACAAATGCCCATCTCACCTGGTTTTTGGAGTGCTGAACCCACTTTTTAGGACTCATGCACTGCACTCAGGCACCTTTTTGATGCTTCCAAAGGTGTGGCAGGCCCTGACTGTCCCCAAGGCTGTATCCACACTGCTCACCCTGTGTCTGTGTGTCCTTTAGCCTCTTCATCCTTCAGAATTTTTTCTTTTGTATGTATGGTTTCCCATTCAGAGTGCCCCAATGAGGAAGGGCTGCTGAGTGGAGGCGTTGCTGTATGGCACTGGCATGTCCCTTGGCATGTCCCTTGGCATGTCCCTTGGCATGAAAACACCACCAATGCTGTGATTATTTTGTGCACCTGATGTGAGAGTCCCTACAGCCATTCTTTGCTTTGACCATTAACAAGGCCTGATTTTAGTCCAAAACAAGCTTTCTTGAAACAAAATAGTCATTTTCCAGTCTTCCTGTGGAAGCCAAAAGTATTTTAAGTTGGACTGGGCTGGCCTAAACACAGGGTGGGGAAGGAGTCAGTAGGTTTGGGACATTTTAATAATGAAGAGAAGAATGTGAAAGGAAGGATTAAACATGGTGTTTTATGTGTATTTATTGAGTCAATTTATAAGGTGCCTTTTGCAAAATATCTTGAGCACTGCATGGAAAACCACAATGCAAAATATTTGAAAAATCTGAATACGAAGCCAGCGTGTCCCAGCATACAGCCAGGAAACAAAGGAGAAGCTGGCACTGGGAGCAGTTCTCTAATCACCAGGCCCCAGCAAAAGGAGATCTGTGTCTGCAGGGCAAGGTGAGCCATCACAGGAAGGATCTGTTCCCTGTGCTTCAGACAGCCCCAGGTGGGTCTCTGTGGGCAGCCTGCAGGACAAATGGCTCAGCCCATCAGATCTCCTCCAAAGAGAGACCTGGGCTGACACACCTCAGTGGAGATAGGGTGACCCTGGCTGATCTAGGAGGCCTGAAGGTGGCCCACTGCAAGCCCAACTGGTGAACACACAGGAGCAGGACTGCCTGGATGGGGGCACTTTGAGGAACCACTGCTCCATCTGTACTGCACAATCCTCAGGACCGCTGCCCCTGGACCGTTTTCAGGGAGAGGCCAATTAGAAGCCCATTTCACCTGGCCAAGGCAAGAGCACAGATGTCTGTGGCACAGCTTCTGTTATGGGATTTTCTCACTTGGAACTGAAGCATGAGTTTTTGGCACGTTGCTGCGCT
Source organism: Ploceus nigricollis (assembly GCA_013399945.1). Taxonomy (NCBI): domain Eukaryota; kingdom Metazoa; phylum Chordata; class Aves; order Passeriformes; family Ploceidae; genus Ploceus; species Ploceus nigricollis. Next base: position 573,837 of record VXBC01012255.1, on the reverse strand, counting down.
GATGGCTTTACTGTGAGATGGCCAGAGCTGCCCCTCCAGCTGTGCAGCTCTGCTAAACCCTGCGGAGGGGCTGCGAAGTGCTCCCCAAAATCTTTGTGAAGTCCATGGGACACCTGTGTGGTGAGGAACACTATAAAGGATGCACTTAACAAGAGTGCTTTGAAGTCATGGGTACTGGAAAAATATTCTGTGGAGGATTCAACTGAATTAAAGAACACATAAGGACCTCAAGGCCTACATTGCCACACCTCTATTATACAACTTCTTCAATCATTTTTAAGGGTGGCAAGGAATTGAAAATGGGTAGAGTAGAAAAATGACCATGCTGATTGCTTTGAGCCATACAAGATGCATTTTTTAGCATCTGTAGCACAGTTAATTTCCTTATACATTATTTTTCCTGGAAATAATTTGCTATAATAAAAATGAAGGAATACCATGTCCATGGGACAGACATTAATCTGCAGTATATGAGGACATATCTTCAGAGGAGGAAGCATACCTACAAGAGGAGGCTTCATTGCAGGAAATACTGCTCACCAAATGGCTGAGTTGTCATCATATTTGAAGAGATAACTTTGTTTTGCAAATCTAACCTGTGCAATTTCTGCTGTGGCAGAGGCTGGGAGAGATGAGAGAGATCAACAAACGTTGTGATCTCTCATCACTTCATCACTTCCTTCCCTACAGTCAACTACTTGCCTCTTTCAATGAGAAGAGTGAAATACTTAAAAAAACCCAAAACAAAACAAAACAAGAAAACCAGCTCATAAAACTTCATCTGTTGGCAGGGAGGCCCAAGACAGGACTTCAGTCTGGTTTTAGCTCATCTGACTGAAGGTCAACCGACAAAGTAACCCTTTGGTTGGCTGGGACAGTTACTACATATATGAAGGCTTTGGGTAATCTGTGTCGGGAAAGGGGTTTTGGACAGGTGTCCCTTAAGAGTGGTCCAGGGTCTTTCAGCTATGAGCTGCTTGTCCACCTGTCTGTCCCAGTGTTGGAGGAGAGGTGAGAACAAGAACTGTGAGGGCCAAACCTTCCATTTAGATCCTGAATGAGAAGCATGGACTGATGCACCTGCATCACTTGGCAGCATCACCTGGCTTTCTGTCACATGGTTTTCAGATATTTTCTGGACATTGCCCTCACCTGGAGGACTTTACCAGCTAGGAGCAGAACTGATTTACAGCCTGACATTTTTCAGAAATAAGAGTGTGCCTAAAGCAGAGAGGTGCTTGTATGGATGATGTTAGAATAGGGGTTAATACTTGGAAGTGCTGCAAAGCATTGCTGGAGGAGCTAGTTTGCATGCAGGAGGATTTGACCTTGAACTTTCTCCTGCAGTTCAGGCCAACACCCTCTATCCCCTAGGCCTGAAAAATGTTCCTCCTCCTTTCTTTAAAAATATATTTGTTATGTCTAATTTTTCTGGCCAGAGCACTGGTACAGACTCGTACCCACAGAGCTATGTGGGTCAGGGGTGGGATGTGATGTGACATGTGAGTGACTTTAGCTAAGCTTACTGGCGTCCCCAGTGCAGTTACACCAGCACAACTGTTCTCTTCTGGGGACAGTTCACTGTCATTCCAGGGGATAGTGGCTTTATTGTCCCAGCCACAGCCACAAGCTCGCTGTGACATCCATGCTGCCAGTTCCAGAGTGGGTTTGAAAGCAGACACCCAAAGCTCTGACCTGCTCATGTTCAAGGGACCTGCCAAAGGATTCTGGGTGTCTTGAAGCAGTGTCTCTGATGATCCAGAGCATGTGAGCTTGGATCTTGGCTGCCGAGCCCCAGACCTTATGTGGGACGTGCGTGGGTGTGTGAGTAATGTGGCTAGCAGAAGAGTCCCATTCTGGGGACAAGCTCAGGTAGAAGAGTCATGTCCCCTGTGACCCCATGAGTTAGGCACAGAACAGGACATGGACTGAAGCAGCGATGGAACAGGTTTGTGTGCTCCAGCCATGGAGTTGCAGCCAGACTGCCTGGTCTCCAGCCAGAGCACAGCAGCACCCAGGCCCAGCTCCAGAGTGGTTCTCCTTGGGATCACACACACGACTTCCTCCAGCCCAGCTGCTGGGCAGAGTGGAGGCCACTGCCATGCTGCCAGGTGCGTGGGTGAGTCACAGAGCACAACCCCCCCCCACCCCCAAGTCAGTCTAGACACAGGGAAGTCCAGCTGCCTGCAAACACCCCATCCCATCAGCTTCCCAGCCAGTGCTCTCCTGGCTGGCTCGGGTAATTTGGAAGGGCTCCAGCGGAGGATTTGGCAGGCTGATCTCTCACAGTTCTTCCCAGTTCAGACCAATGTGGTGAACTGGTTTACCAAACACTTCACACTGTTCACTGTGCTTTTGCCCTTCTTTGAGTAATGACTGTGTTTATTGGCACAATGTCAGCATTCATGAAGTGACACCCCTTGTCTTCATGTGAGAGGTTACTGTCATGCTGGAGTGGAAGCATCTACTTGCTTTTGTGGGAGAAAAGTGGGTATAGAGGGCAACGTGGTGATTTTACAAGCAGCAGTGTTGAGTATAGGAAGCCACATGGTTGAATCCCATCTCTGCCACACCAGAGTGGGTTTTCCAATGAATTCTCAGCAGTGGGGGATTTTCAAAGCGTCCTAAGAAAGACTCTACCTGCCTGGGAGGGTGGAGGCAATATCTCAGTGACATGTGGATTATGCTGAGCTTGCTCTCAAACCTCTCCAGGTGCTTATCACTGGTGTTGATTTTTTTGATGTAAATAGTTTGTGTAGAGAGGCTGACATTTTCCCACAGACCGTGACTTAAACCTTGTGGGAGCTCATGTGCAGGCTGCTGGTGGTGTGGGTATACAGGAATCCTGGCTGGCTTCCATGCAGCTACCTGCCCTGACCTGTCCCATGAAATTAAGAGATGCAAAAGCTATTTCCTAGGAGATCATTTGTGTTTATGCTCTGCTGGGTCAGGCTGGCCCACAAAAGCCATTGAGCTGGGGTTGTTTCTGTATTGGTTCAGTGGCTGGAGGAGTTTGAAAGCTGAACATCTTTTTATAACACCAGCTGTGCCCCATCTCCTCTCCATGGGGCAGGGTAGTCCTGCTTGGACAGGAGCATGGCAGTATCCTCCTGACAACTTCTTCTAGGCATATTGATGCAGCACTAGAAAGCAGTGGTAATGTCCTTCAGGGAGACAGATGCACAAATCTTGGGAATCTGAGCTAGAAAAATCTTGTTTCATTGAGACATTGGGCAATTCAAAGAAACACAAGTGGCAAGAGTTATCCTTCTGTGATATTTCATTTTTTAAATTTTTTAAAAAAATTTTTTAGCTTGCCCTCCATAATTTTCTGTATCCATTGCAATTTCTAGCTCTCTCTTCAGCTTTTTCCTGCCCACTCCCCTTACATTCCCAGTGCATGCAGCCCTGCAGAAAGGCAGCACTGGACTGTAAAGAGCTGACTCTTTGGTCAGGCTCTGTGGTTGTGCTGCTTCACTCAGGAGTTCCTGGTATCCGGCAGAGGGCAAGCGAGCTAAGACAGCAATCCTGTCCCTGCAATACCCCCCTGCAATGCTCACTGCTCAGGAAAGATCTTCTGGGATTGTTCTGGGCTCTCAGCAGACAAGATCACATTATCCAGCCCCTTTTTTCTCCTCTTCACCTGCCTGCGTCTTTCCATTTCTCCTGGCCAGTAACACCATATTTTTTTTTTTCTACATTGGTGTCCTGATAGGTACTGGCATGATCTTCCATTCAAAACTTTTAGCTATTTTTCAGTCTGACTAGATACAGGAAGTATTTTTTAAATGTTCTTTGTTTCCTGTGTTTATTTCCTGCAGTTTCGGAAGACATCTTCCTCTTTTTTGGGTCTGTTTTGGATCACAGGCCCTGGGGTCTTGAAACCTGATTCCCCAGAGAAGCTGTTGCTTCCCCAGCCTGCTAAAAGCAAGGAGCAGTTCTGTCCAACGTGTGCACAAACATTACTCAAATGGCTCCTGCTGCTCCTTTACAGCTCTAGTACATCCAGACATTCACGATGTTACCTGTTACTGTTCCAGCTGGCAGCCTCACAGTCCCATGTGCTGCAGGACAGAATCTTTCTAATCAAGTCCTCTCCTTTCTGGGAATGTGCACTGTTCACCCTTACACCTGGCTGAGGATGAGGTTTAAGATTTAATCAGCAAATTAAAAAATAAACAAAGCAAGTCTGAAGAGAAGCAGATATTCCTGTCCTTTATTTTGGGATGCTCTCTCTTTGTTCTCAGCACAAGTTAGTGTGTGTGCATCATCAAAGGGAATTAAAATGTGGTTCAACTCTCAAAAGACACTGAGGGAAACCAACACCAGTTGCTGTGCATTTGCTTCCTGTAAAAGGTCAGCACTGGGCTGTACTTGTTGGGAGAGTTAAAAATGCTGAAGGAAATCATATACTCATTTCTCTTTGAATGCTTGTAGTGCACAGGCTCCTTGTTCTCTTAGGTTCTTCTGGAAACTCCCAGTAACGAAGGTAAGTAGGCTTTACTCCAGCTCACAGCTGTTCTGGTAGGTAAAAGAGTGAGTAACTGGTTTATTGCCTTAGACAAGGGTGTGTTTGCTCCTGACTGCTCCCTGTTCCTCTGTACAGCCACACCAGCAGTGCCCACTGGGACAGAGTGACAGGAGGGAGAGCTGGATGCTGTAGAAGGATGGATCCAGCATGGAAGCAGAAAATGGATCAGGTTCTGGTTGGGAGGATACCCCAAAAGCCAGGGTATTGCATAGGGTTTGGGGGGAGGTAGATTTGGACCCTCTGTTTTAGAGCTTGTGGGTGAGAGGGAGGAGAACCTGTGCTTGCAGAAAGCTCATTAGAAAACAGCTCTCTCTGGTGCAGTGGGTTTCATCTGGGATCAGAGAGACAATAAACAGGATGTCCCACAATGACATTTTTATAGAGCTGCTTTGCAGAGTGGGGCTGTGTTTAAAATCCAAATTTAGTTTATTTGAGTGGGAGCGTCCTCAGCTTTAATGTCTGCTTGCTTTCAAAGCAACATGATAGAGCTTGGCTCATGCAGCTCTGATGTCCAGGCAAACCTGGATCTGGATCCCTCCTGCTTTCTTCCTAAAAGCCTCCTGCCCTTCCATTGAGCTACGCTGGTGCTCGTGCATTGAGATTTTAGCTGTAAGGATTTTGTGTGGAGGGTTAATTAGCAAGCTTTGCTCTGCAGCAGAGACTTCATTTTAAGGTTTAAGCATCTTTGTACATCAGGCCAGTAAAATATTCTTGGAAATAGACACAGAGCTATAAACCTAAAATCATGCTCTACTGCTGAATGAGATACAAGAATCTTTAATAAAAGGTCTGGTTAATTACTAGCATGTGATGGCAAGTGATGAAGAGAGGCTGTGGGCTGTGTTTGTTCAATGTGGAGAAGAGAGGGCAAGAGCCAATTGCCGTATTTGACTCTCCAAAGGGAGGGTTCAGAGAGGAGGGAGCAAGTCTCTTCCTCAGAGAGGCACCACAAATGGACAAGAAACAACAGGGGCAGGCTGCTGTGAGGGAAGTTCTGTCTCAATAAAAAGAAAATTATTTCAGAGAGAGAGAGTGGTTTAGCCCAGAGTGGCTAGAGATACTCAAAACTGGATCAGAACAGATGCTGAGCAACCTTTTCCAGCTCTGAAGGGGAACTCTGATGGTCTCTAGCTGAGCAGTCTGCTCTGCACAGCATCTGTTTGCTTTAGGTGGAGGATTCCTGGAGGTATTGGTTTGTGGGGTTACTAGGGGACTTTTTCTTGGGATAGAAGGAATATACCTTCCATATATATAATAATATAGCCTTGGGCAGTGGTGGCCAAACCTTCTTACTTTAGTAATGCCTTTTCTTTGGCAGGGTGTCCACATCAGCAAGAAAGTGAAGAGTTTGTTAGTGCAGCTCCTCCTCTGTCACAGTGAGGGTCCAGAGAAGCAAGCCAGAAACCAGCAGTGATGCTTGGAGAGAATGTTGCAGAAGGGGTCTTGCTTGTGGGCTGCATGTCAGTGCTTGTGTTCACAGGCTGGTACATATAAACATATTGAAGAAATGGAAAGACTCACTGCTGTAGGAGTGTCTCAGGCTGCCTGGCTGTCTCAGCAGGGCTGCACCAGTGCAGGAGGGCTCATTGTGCTACCCTGGGATGAGATCATCCAGATGATCCCCTCCCACACCTGTCTTGACAGGTAGTGTGCTTTAAAGCACATGATTAAATACTGTGAGTTGAGGCTCCATGCTTTTCTGCTGGCCCCTGGACACTTTTCTACAGGGCTGGTTCCTCAGTCTTTCTCCTATGTGTTGCTGAAGAGGGCAAGGGGCTCTGTCTGGAGGCAGAAGGGCAGAGTCGGTCTTGCCCCAAGGTCCTCTACAAGTGATCTCTGCTACTGAGCAGGGTCAAAGGTGGGATAGAGTTTATCTAGGTCCTGGAGAGCTGTAGGATGAGGACCTGTTCCTGCAAGATGCTCTGTCCCCTCAGCTCTTGGCTCTATCTTCCTCTGCTTTGGCCACATATCCAGAAATGAGTAAGGAGAGGTGTAGGGCCGGGGAAATGGGACTGGAGAAATTCTTGTTTAAGAAGTTGGTAGGGGGTTAAAGGCACTGCAGTCCTGTGTGCTCCCTAGTCCTGGAGCAGCTCCTGTTCTTCAACAGCCAGGGGACTTTTAGTGCTGGGGTTTCCTTTGTGCTAGACATAAATGTCAGTGTACCTTGAAACACTTCTCTTGCCCTAGGAGAGCTCTGTGCTCTGAGTCAAGATCTGAATGGCCTGTCTTGCCCCAGCCAAAACACGACTGTTCCCTGTGTTTCTTCCAGTACTTGTTTTATTTGTCCCATGAGACGAATAAAGTTACTTCCCCAAGGAGGCTTTGACATAGGCAGCTAGAGACCAGCAGCTGGAGTCCTTTCTTAATATGTAGTCACACTACACTTTCCTTTCCTTCATCCTGTTCCATCCAAGCACTTTCTGTGGACTCATGTAAGCAATCCCTGCTCTCCCTGGGGCTGCAGCCCCTTTCCACTCCATTCCTGCATGCAATGTTGTTACTCAAAGCAGTATCCCAGCATGGTGCCTAGAAAAGAGCTGTTTTCTCTCCTGAGTAGGTTCTCCAAAGCTGTTATTACTTTTCCAACAGCAAATACAAAGCAAGTGGAAATGTTGGCTGATGCTGCTAACAAAATTCTTAAGCATCTATGTCTGCTTTGAAATGCTTTCATCCCGCTGCCCTGCTCAAGGGGTACCAGGCACTGACGGGAAGCCTGTCAATGCAAATGTCAAAAGGATCTTTGGGTTCTCATATCTGTCAGGGGGATACTGTCCATTTGCTATTCCAGGGGCTGGGAGGCTGTCCCAGCCCTCTCCAAGAAGCTGGACCCTTTAGCATCTGGACTCACTGAAACAAAGGGATTTTTAATCCAACTTTTATCTTGGGATCTAAATCCCTGTGGAAACCAAGTATCATTGGAAGACTCGGTAGGTGTATGGATTGTGGTGGCTCTAAAGCCCAGGCACGTGAGTTTTCAGGAGCATTCCTGCTACTGAAGGGAAATCGTGGTGGAGTGGTCTCGAGAGGGAAGGTCTCTGAGGCCAAAAGAGCAGGTCCTCAGGTAAGAAGCAAGGGCTGTTAGTCACCAAACATGAACAGTACTAGTGCCCATTCCCTCTAAGTTACAGCTGGAATTTTGTGATGTCTGTAATGCCACTGAGAATTTAGATCTTTGTAAACAAGTCAGTTTCTGCTGATATCCTGAGAACTGCCACAGGGAAACTGTAATAAAGAAGCTGTGTACAGTACTAGGTCTTTTAGCCACCCAAGGCCCACTTCAAACAGAGATTTGTTTAAAGTAGGAATATCTCTGCAAAGATGCACTGCTACCTTGGCTCTTCCTTCCCCTTCCTCAGCTACAACTCCTTGCCAGGTCCTTTTCCAAGAGCAATTAGCCCTGGTACCTGCAGAAATCAAGGGCAGTCTCCACATAAATCCTCTCTACTTTTGTTTGATCATCCCTATAAGCCAAGTCACTGTGCCTGATCTGCCTAGGTCAATATTGAACCTTTTTTCCTTACCTCCTCCTGGTCAGCTGCTGGGTTTCAAAGTGTTTTAAGCACCTGCAAGTACTGAAGGCATCTTTGAGGGAAGCTTAGGGATGAGTGAGGAGTGACTACTGGGGTGTCCAAGTGCACAAGCCTCTGCTCTGTATGGCAGCTGCAGACCAGACAAACTTGTGACACCCTGCTCTCTCCCCTGCACCCCTGGAGGAGAGCAGTGGTGCCTGGGAGATGGGTAAGTACCGAGCACCTGGCCCCTTAGCATGAGAATCACCATTGCTTTATGCCTTCCAGCTAATGGGTGGTTTCAGCTCTGCTAATCTCTAATCAGTGCTGGAGAAGCCTAAACAAACTAGCCTGGGCCATTCCTAAGCATTCATAATTACTGGATCAGGCTCAAAGATAATGCATTTAGGGCTGCTCTAAAAACATTTCAGATAGGGTGAATGTAAATAAAGTGGCCTATAATTGACCCTTCTGCTGACATCTGAACCCTGGCTGTGCTGATGCACCTGGGGAAAACAATATGAGGATGAAGAGGGGTGCCTGGGGCATCAGGCAGGTCCAGACCTACCTCTGAGCGTGACCTGTGAAGTAGCAGAGCTATGGGTGTGGATCAGGGCTGCAGGAGCTTGTGGGGTACCTGAAACCCTTGCACAGCAGCCAACCAGGCTGCAGAGAACAAGTGCTGATGGAAGTGTGAAACGTGCTGATGAGTTTTGGGGGGGTGAAGTACAAGAGGCCGATGTGCCATCACAGGTGTAACTCTGGCAGTGCAGGTAAGGAAGGCATGCAGGGAACCTCTGGGCACCTAACCCTGACAAGGAAGAAGACGTGATGCTGGGAACTGATTTCTGGGCCATTTGTTTATTTCCTCGAAAGCTTGCTGTTTACTGTGTGATTGCCTTGGGGAGCAGCTGTGGGCAGGATGGAACAAGAGGGTCTTGCCAGTGCCTCCCTCCTCCCTGCAGGGCTCTGCTGAACTCATTCCCACCACCCCAATTCAATAAGCAAAGCTACTTCAGCAAAGTGGCTGAAGGCAGGTGAAGTATCATGCACCAAGGCAGCATGGGGCTGGAGCTTTGGGACCTACAGTCCTGGGCAGTGTGGAGGGAGGGACAGAGAGCCAATTCCATGGCTGGATCCAACAGCCTGGATTTTAAGGCTTAGTGTTCCTTTTGAGGGGGAGTAAAGGTCCCGCCCTGCAGGGGCAGAGGGCAGGGCAGAGCTCCTTCTGCCCCTGCTACTGACTCTGGCCTTGGTCATGTTCCCTTGGCATCCCCTGGGAAGGAATGGGGATGAAGGAGGGAAGACCCCCTGCCATCCCACTCTGATGTGCTTCACTGTGAGCCAGAGGCAATTCCTACCTCCCAGTACCTTTTACTCAAGGCTGAGCTTCGCTGAATCTCCAGGGAGAAAGCAACAGTTTTTTATGGCTCTGTCCTTCGTCAAGGATGAACTAGGAAAAATAAACTCACAAACAGAAAGTGGAGGTGCAAATACATCAATCCCGACCTTCCTCCTCACAGCCTTCCCTTTGTCATCACCGGCCCCTCACCATGCCAGCTCTGGGACTCGGGAGACTTTCTCCAGCACCCACTATAAAGCACTTTGTGTCAGTCTACTGAAAAGGAGGACTTTAAAAATAATTGAAACACTGTTTTAATCTTCTTGACTTTTTTTCTTCTTCCCCCCCCTCCCCTGTGCCCCATTACCCATGAAGAAAAAATGAGGGAAAGAAAAAGGCAGAAGGGCACTTTGTTTTCTCCCCCCACACACTCAGAGCTGTAAAATACTTCTTAATCATTGGTAGCAAGAGGATCTCCGTGCTGGGCCTCCACTTTTTGTTTGTGAGTTTATTTTTCCTAATTCATCCTTGACAAAGGACAGAGCCATAAAAGAATCAACCAGCACGTCTGTGGGAAAAAACTGCCCTGAAAAGGGTTAGAGGAATACTGTAGCATTTCCAAACAATTCCAAGGGCTAAAGCCTGTGTGAGATGCAGCTTCAGCTATAACTTGCCTTTCTAGGAACAAGCCTACATCTGTTTGGCAATGCCATATTTTGTAGGGTAAAATAAACCCTTGAGAACAAACAGGCCAGCTTATCCAGAGGGGTAAATGCTTGGGAACAGAGCTCACTTGTTAATCCTAAAACTGTCAGCAAAGACCCACTGGAGAAATTATAGCTGGCCACGGGCACTCAAGCTGTTTCCCTCTGCCTCCCCGCCTCCCCCATCCCCATAACAGCTGTAAAATCTTCTTTATTGTTCTGCTGGAGTTGGAGAGCAGCACAGAGAGGTCTCCCAGCCCAGGGCTGCAGCAGCAGGGGCAGGGGGAACATCTGATCCATTGTATCTGCACCGGCGTTATTGCTTTAGTGGCAGACAAAGAAAATGACGGTGATAAAAGGAGAACGGCCCGAGCACCTACTAAAGAGGCACATGAACAGGAAATCCTGGCTCGTTCCCACATCTGAGCTAAGTACGGTTTCTTTCCCTACAGGATCATTATGTTTAATGTCCTTCTGCAATTCAGGCAGCTGAGCCAGCGGAGCCCCTTCCCTCCCCCATCCTCTCTACCTTCCCTTCTCTCATCAGATTTCGAGCCCTCCCTGTGGAAAAATGATTTGTGCACAAGCAGCCTACACAACGGCGCTTAGAAGGAATTTGCCCCTGCCAGGAGTTATTAATGGCACCCCAGTAAATGCCCCCAGCAAAATGGGCCGCTGCAAGCATCAAGTGCGTGTTGAAAAATCGGGTTTAAATCGTCCCTTGGGCAATGACCTATTGGCCACCTGAAAAACACAGGATTGGTTTGCTGTATAATTAAGTTCAGGCCATCTCTTGTGCTTACACATGCAGAAACCCAGATGTCAGCTTGGTGCGAGTCAAAGTTCTGGGCTCTTTTAAAGCACCAGAAGACAGACTGTGAGGGCATAACACTTACCACTGGAAGAAAACCTACTTTGAATACTTGGAATATTTAACTGACTGCAACAGACAATTAGCCAAACCCTCTTACGCCTCCAAATATAGATTCATTAGTCATATGAAAATATCTCATTGGAACCAAATGTGAGTCATTAGTGAAGTCAACAGCAGATCATAAAAAAGGTACCGAGAGCCTCCTTCCCGCTATCCCCGAGAAGTTGTAAGTGTGCAGTGAAAATGATTTGCTCCATTTTCTATTGAACATCTGCTGGGAAATCTGTTTAAAAGGGAGGCTTTTGAAGAGCTGCTGGTATGCAGGGCTGTGCATCCCATTTTCCCACTTCGAGATTTGTGGGAGTAACAATTGCAAATCCTGTGCTGGGCTTTTTTACTGCATTTATTTTTCTTTTTGTCTTCTGGAAGAGACTTTCTCAAGTCAACCAGGCTAAAATTTGGGTTCTGTAATATAAAAAGACATTTTTTAACATGAAGTAGAAAAAAAATCTCTCCATTATTTGCTTATAGTTTCAGGGGAACATGTTGGTTGGCTTGTAATTTCAGAGTCCCCTGCACTCAGAGCAATGAGTGCTGCTGCCACAGGGACCCCAAAACCAACTGGATACTTTCCAAAGTGAAATGGGGCTGGTTAATATCAGTGTTGAGCTTAAGCAAGGTGCAAACAAGCAATGGTATGTTTTAAAAACAAAAGCAACGGGGTAGCTCCTCTATGGCAAGGTATCTGCAGCATGATGGGCAGACAGAGAAAGGGACCATGCTTGATTAAACTCTTGTAAAACCTGAGTTATTGTTTGGGAAGGCTCAGAGACTGGGATGGGACTGCATACTCAGTCCCAGGACGTATCACAGATTTCACAGAGCATGCGGAACGCTGCAGTCCATCAACCAACCCTGCAGCCATCAATCTCACAAACAAACATGTTGTTGTATAACTCCAGAGCCGTGAGTAATCCTGTGCCAAAAGTTGTGTTGTGCGAGTTGTCAACAGCAGCATTCTGCATTTTTCTTAATTTGAAAAAAAATAAAACCAGAACAACAAAAAATTACACCAGCAAATTTTAAATGCTCCAAAGCTGACATTTTTCCCCGTGGCTGAGGGAACTCAGGCTGCCTCAGTGCCTGACTTTAACCATACACCCCACAAAGATATTAACTGAGTTTTCCAGCTTCATTAGCTCAGTTGCATTCCCTTGACTTTGCTATTACTATTTTTTATTACAGAAAAAAAGTCACCTCTGTGTAATACCCCTTGTAGTTAAAACTCTCTGTGTAGCCTGTGGCAGTCGGGCAGCAGGAAAAGGAGTGTGATAGGATTTGAAATGGACATTTCATACCAAAACCCCAAAGCTCAGAGACCTCTGTCTCTGTGCCTCTGGTTGTACCCCACTTTTGGTCAGCCTCGTGAGGCAGTGCCACATGGGAGATGCTGAGTGAGCTGCAGACAGCTTTGATCAGGGGGCAGAATACCCTGTGGGCAGCCAGGCTGAAGACATGGGGCATCCCTATGGGCATGGAGCCCTGAGTCTCCAAGAGGTCTCTCCCAGCTGCAGAGTCCTGTTCCCATGGAGGCATGGTGGCTCCCAGGACCAACTTTTGGTGAGCAACTGGGTGCTGGGACTGTCCCTGAGTCCAGATGTTGGCCGCCAAGCCCATGGTGGCACCGGGACTGAAATGAGGCTGCTTGTACCAGGCCTGGCACTTTTGTGGCAGCAGGGTAAGAGTTGGCCCTTGCTGAACCCCCCAGCTCCCCTCGATTTTGGGGGTGTGGAGATCACCCAGCTCCCCCTCTCCCAGCACTGGGCGTTGCTGTGAGGCAGGACCCCAGCCCTCTGCTGGAGTGGGATCTCCATCCCTCCCTGTTCACGGTGTCTCTGGGAGGCGGGTCTTGACTCCGTGTTTAGCCCTGCCGTATTCAGCAGGGCAGACCCCATCCCCAGAGGGAGACCTTGTCTCCCACTACAGTAGGCCCTCGCCCCGTGTCGGTCACACTCCCCAGTTCCTCTTTGGCTCGTCCCCGATCCTGTGTGCGGCTGGCCTCAGCCCACTCTGGGTCTGATCGCCGCTCCCCACCGGGAGGGACAGCCCCGACCCCCGCAGGGGAACGGGGGCGGGCGCGGGGGCGGCTCTAGGCCCCAGCGGCGGCGCGGCGCGCCCGGCCCCGCTCAGCTCCGCTCAGCCCGACACCGCGCCGAGCTGAGCCGTGCCGTGCCT
>VXBC01012255.1:535353-560531 GCA_013399945.1 Ploceus nigricollis | reverse complement strand
CGACACGGCCGAGTACGGCGCCAGCGCCGAGCGCCCCGCAGGTGAGCAGCGCCCGGCCCCGGCCTCCGCGGGTCCGGCACGGCGCGCCGAGAGCCGCGCACCGGGGACGGGGCACCGAGCGCTCTGCGCGGCGCTCCGGGGACGGGCACTGCGCGCCGGGGACCTGGGATTGGGGACCGCCGTCCGGGCGTCGGGCACTTGGGACTGCACCGTGCATCGCTCACCGGGTACCGGGGACTGGGGACAGGTGGGCGCTGGACACCGCGCTCTCGGGAACGTGTGACGGAGCAGCGCCAGGGTAGCACCGGGGTGCCGGAACGTCCAGGGGACAAAGGAATCCTAAAGGGTGACTTCAAGGGGGTCTTCCCGGGGCAGAGCGACCCCGCAGGAGGGCAGACGTGAGGGATCCCTGCGGGAGAGGAGCAAGAGTAGGTCCAGGGAAGCACAAAGAGGGAGAGAATGAAAGGGGCGCTGGAGGGGGGACAAAGCATGAGCGCATCCCTCAGGTGGGCAAAATGGCATATTTGGGGGTGCAATTACTTTGGAGGTTAGAGAGGTTTTCTTGGTATGGGGCAAGAACCCCAGGGGTGGAATGTAACGAGGTGGGGGGCGGGGGAGAATGCAGGGACTGCTCCAGGGGGCAGGCTGGACGTTGGGGTCTTTTAGGGGAAAAAACCCACCATGGGAACAGATAAGGGTGAACTTTGGGGAGACGCAGCTGAGGTATGGGGAGGGTCCTTTGGGGAGCAGAGAGAAGTGAACGTTCAGATTTGTGTTTGGTGGAGGAGTAAAACCACCCTGAAGGGTGATGGATGCCCCAAAGATAAGGAGAGAGGTGGTGTGGGAGGACCGTGTGCTGCCTGGTGGGAAGGGGGAAGCTGAGGGACTGCGGAGACCCTGCTATGTGAGGAACCTGTTCCCTGTGGCCACCCTTCCAGCAGAGTCCACCTTGAAGATGAGATGACCTCTGCCAGCTCCTGTGGGAGTCCTGGCCCCCTCAGGCCCCCCTGCTCCGGGAACTGGGTGCAGGGACAAGAGGAGTGCCTCCCGGGGACACAGCCCCGGGGACAGGGACACCAACAGGCTCCTGACCTGTTGCTGTGATTACCGTGGGAGGGAGTGCTCTTCGGGTTGCCAGTACAGCAGTGCTGGCTTTTATTAATGCCTCCTCTCCCGTGTGATCAACTGCAAGCTCTTTCCATTTCCGTGGGATGTTGAGAATTGACAAATCAGCTCTGGAAATAGACACCATCACCTTCTCCTTTGTAATCACCCCTCCTTGACTTCTGCTGCCTTGCTGGTTTTGTTCCCCTGGCTGTGACTTGGGCTTTTGACCCTGTTTGCATAACTAGTTCAGGAGCACGACTTTGAATTCCCTCCCTTCCCTCTTGAGGCTTGATTTAAAATGCTCTGAACCGGGCTGTACCTCTTGGCTTCCCTCTCTGTGAGGATGGGAATGCAGCCAGGTACCTGTGCATGCTCCTCAGGGTACCTGTGCATGCTGCTCCACTCCAGGAGGAGAAATGGAGAGAGCGGAGCAAAGGAAAAAGAGCAGCACAGAGAACTTTGCACGTTTCAAGCTGCTGCTTTGCACAGCCAGGCTGCCACTGCTGTTGTCCCCACTCCTGTCCCCTCTCCTGTCCTAGCTCCCTTGCCCAGCTGTGAAGGGCTGTGGAGAGCCAGGACTCTGGAGAACAATGTTAGTGCAAAATCTTCCTTGACTACAGAATATGAGTATCAAGGGAATGAATTTTAGACTCTCCAGAAGAAGCCAAGGGCATTTAGATTTAAGGAATTTGGCACTGACTTCCAGGCTTATGCTTTTACAAAAAGCTGGGGTGGGCGGAGGGCATTGCAGTGATGGGCTGAGAGGTGATTTTCTGAGTCAGTGCTTCTTTTTTTTCTTTTACAGACTTTAATTCAGAATTATGTTAACTTCACTCAGCATTTTGCTTGATTGGATTATCTTTATTCCTTTACAATGGGTGTGATTTATTTGATTGTATCTCTGTGGATAATACACACACACATAAATAGCACACTTTAAGAACCCTATAATGTATGTGGTGCTCTGTAATATCCATAGGGGGTGAATAATAAAAATACTGGCACATCCTTAACCAGCGTGATGTGAAACATGCAGCTGGAATATTCACAGTTGAGCATGTCTTGGCAGAGGAGCTTGGACATCCAGAAAAGGGTTTGTGCTCTTCAGATTACAAAACTTTTAACAGGTTATTGTAGCCATTAGGAAAAAAATCCCAACCAAACCCACAACAAAAACAAAATCTGAATCTGCCAGCTTCACTTGATATTCTTCTCTTTCGACTGTCATCTTTGATCCCATCTGCACTTGCTTGCTAAACATATATGAGGGAGCTGAGTTTGCTTTTCATTTTAAGCAGTGACAGGGAAAGAACTCTGGCACCCAAAAGAGCAGGGACTGGAATTTGCTTTCAAATGCTGATGTTAAGCCAGTTTCAAGAGTGCCCCAAGAGCAAGTTTTTGCCTGCAAAAAGCAGGTGTTGAGGGTTTTTTGGTGTGGTTGGTTTTGTGGTGCCTTTTTTTTTTTTTTCTTTTTAAAATGTGCTTAAAGGTATTTACCCTTTTTCCCCTTTCCAGCTTGAAAAGGCTCCTTTGGCTGACTCAGGACTGGAATGCAGAGCTCGTGCTATTCCTAAATTAAGAGGTTGGCAAGTTTTTTTGTCCCTGATGAGAGGCAGAAGGATTGCCGAAATAAAACAAGGAATAAAACTCTGCAAATTCTCCTGCTATGGCTCCAGCATTGTTTAGTCTTCCACTAAGGTCTGTAAAGCCAATCCTGAAATGGTTGTAGGCGGAAAGTAACATAAACCGCCATGTAGCTAAGAAGCAAGGGATGTTGCTCATTGCACAAGAGGCTTTGGGTATTTTGGAGATGTTGGGAATGTTGGAACAAAATAGCAGCAGTCTGTGGAAATCAGTCTGAGAACTTCTACCCTCCCCAGGGAGGCGAGTACATCAACCACCATCAGTGGTGGGAGTGAGGTGGAGACTCAGTATCTACAGGGATCAGGGCCTTTTAGGTAGTTTTGGTGCCTCTGGACCACGTTCCATTGCAGTTTGTTTCAGGTCATGGTGTAACAAACTCCTGTACTTCTGACTGGAACCGCCTGACCCAGGGACAGGGTTGTTACTGTGTGCGCAGAGCTCGCAGAGCTCCTGCTGGTCTTGAGTGTGTTTATTCTCTCAGCACCTCAGCAAGATTATCACGGTGTTTTGCAGATGGAGTGAATGATGTGCACAAGGTCCTCCAGGACACAGGGAGCAGAGCGAGGACTGTCTTTTCATTGTGTTAGTCTGTGTCCTGGCAGAAAATGTCTCAGTCCCTGCAGCCACCTTCTATTCAAAACAGGCCTAAGGTGTCCATATGGGTCTTGTAGACACAGTGTGATTTGAGAGGCATTTTAGGTAGCACTGGGGTTTTTCAACCCCTCCAATCTCAGCCAGAGGGTGGGGATCCTGCCTTCTGTTTTAGCCATGATGAACTGGAATCAGGGGCTCATGTGGTGTTGTCCAGCTCTCGGCTCACATGTCCTTTGCCCTTCCTTCTGCTGGTTCAGCTCGTGCCTTATGTCAGAGCAGGCTGGTTCAGGAGATAGTCCTGCTGCAAGCTAACCCTAGAAAACAAGTGTGAGATCAATGACCTGAACTGGCTCAAGGTGCAGCAGGGTGCCCAGCAGGATGCCAAGTGCTGCTTCCAGGTGGGAGCTTATGCTAAGAGGTGCAGCAGGGCAGATCTCAATGATGTCAGCAAATGCCCTTGATTGTCTTGCCCAAGCTATGAAAATTATTTTCTCCTAATGGAGTCAAGATCCTAGGAATAAAACTTGTTCCACTCTGAAAAAATGGTTCTTGAGCTGCGTTCAAAGCTGATCAGTTAATTTTTTTTCCCTTTCCCAATTCAGTTCAATTGTGTTTGTAGTATTACTTTGTTGTTGGTATACTTGTACTAATTTAGTGGGATATGTCTCAGAACCCACTGCTGGCTAATGAGTCCTGCTTTGGAATCTCACTTACTTGTTAAAACGCATGTGTTTTTTCAGTCCATGCCAGTGCAAAGTAACCTTTCCAAAGGGAAAGAGAGCTGTGCAAAGAATGTGGCTCCAAGCAAACTTGAACTTGAAGGGCTGGAATTGCCTTACTCACCTGACCAGAGTCTACACTTTGAACTCCCATGACACGAAAACAGCGTCAAAATAGTTAACTGTTAAAAACACAGCTTGTTTTAGCATCCAGCTAAAATCCTTATTTGGGTAGCTCCAAATGCCACACATCCTTCCTTACAGGTCAGATGTCAAAACCTTCATTTCCCCTTGGCAGGCAGCTGCTAAAAGACAGTTTAATGTATTGCTTGAAAACACAGAAGACTCTGAGGTTGGAGGTAGCATAATGTAACTGGAATTTTAACAGCAACTTGAAAACCATGCCAGTAATGCTATGAATGCATTTTTCATTTCTACGGAGTTGCCAGGAAGACTTCTGCTTTTCTCCTGCTTTTATAAGGAAATGAAGTATCCGTCATGATCTGCATGTGCATGTGTGTATCTGTCCTTCCACCCCCACAACTTCTGACCCTGTCAGTCAAGTTGGTGGGTCCAATGCAGCAGTGGATGTCCTGAAAGTACTGCTAAACCATGGGTGAGGAGCAGAGGAGAACCAGGCTGTGAGTGTCCCCCTCATCCTGTGCTGGAAGCACATGAACAAGAGGGAGGTTAGTTAAGAGTGCAGCAATCAGGCTTTCAGCCTGGTTTATGCAAGCTTGGGCATTACCACACACCAGGGAAGCTGACTACCAGAACCAAACCCACAGGAGTGTGTTAATATGTCCATAGCCGCTACAGCGGCTCTGCCCAGGATAAGCCGAACGTCTGCACAGCTCCTTGCCTTGGAAGAAATTATTAAAAGTCAAATGCAATTAGTAACAGCTGTAGGGATGATAGGCGAATGAGAAAATCACACAGTTCATCTGTCCTCATTGCCTCTGGGGCTTTGCCAGTAGGTGGACCAGGTCTTCACGCTCGTCTGTGGCAGCTGTGTCTGGTCAGGAGCTAACCTGGTCATCTTCTAAGTATTAAGACAATAAATAACACCTTTGTGAAGCAGCTTCTTGGAAATAATGCTACCCCCTGCGACAGTCCCACTGGAGTCTGCCATGGTGAGAGTGCTGCTGGTGTGAAAATGGTGGTTTGGAGGGAGAGGGAAGCCTGGGAAGATTTCAAGGCTCTGACCCAAAGCAGAAATGTGTTTTCATGCTGTCCCTTGGCAAATGATCTGTTTCCTTCTTGCCCTTTGCAGTTGTTTCCTTTCCTCTGGATTTCAGGCTTATACTCACTGAGCATGGTATTTGTCAAGGGAACAGCAAGAAGCCCTGTCTGTGAGAAAGTCCATGTCGTTTGTTTTATCCACATCCAGGAATTGAGCTGAGATAAACAATTCAGGAGGCAAAACAGTGAAAACTGGAATGTGAGAGGTGTCTTTGTGTATGGCTCTGTACTAGACCTGGCTGCAGTATCATCTGGGTCTAATTTATCTGCCCGATGGGCAGCTGTCGCTGTTATCCACAAACACAGCTGGATTTGTGAAGGCAGGGTTTCATCCCAGCAGCCAACAGCATTCCTGTACCTGCTTTTCCTGGTCATGTGTTCTGAGCTATGGAGCTAGGAGAAACAGTAGTTTCCTTGGTGGATTTTTTGCATTTCTATTTGGACTGGACAATTCTGAGCTTTCTGAACATGGTGACATCTGCCTTTCCTGCTGGGACTCCTTCAGGGAGGATCTTTTGCTCTAAGCAGACAGAGTAAGAGGACGGCCAAGATAGAATGTAAAGATGCTGTATAAAGCATTTCTGTTACAGAAGGAAGGCTGAGCTTGGTGGTGTACTGAGTTTTCAGGCATAAGAATTCCTGTTTTCTTTCCTTGAATTGGGGTGAGATATGTAACTGTGATCAAGTGTCTGCTTAGTGGACCTTTTCGGTATTAGAGAGATGCAAATCTATTGCAATTGCTTGCACTTCCACTATCACTCCCACCCATCTTCATCCCAGCTCTCCCTTGGGGAGGTGCTGCTGGAATCAGTGCCCCTGTGATGGTGTCCTTGAGCAGCACATACTGAACACATTGTGCTTGGCTTTCTAACTTGTCCTCTCCGACTGTTTGCATCTGCCAGAAGGGGCAGCTTTGTCCTGAGGCTTGCATTAGTGTCTTCCTGGGGGGGAGCTGTAGAACATGTGTGCAACAACGTGCTGCCTCATGGGTGCTGAGTGTGCTGTGGGACTGGGAGGCTGCCCATGCTGCATGGTCCTGCTGTGGACTTCTGAGAGAAGGAAAAATCCTTGCTAGTGGTTCTGACATATTGCGCAGATTATTCCGCTGAGCTGATGTCGTGGCAGCCGTGTGCCACTTTATTCCCCATGCACATTCTCATGCTCTGTCGTACAGGTCTTGGTCTTTGTTTGGACCACAGAGCCATGATAAGAAATTTACCCAACCGAATCTTCACTTTTCTGGAAGGATCAGTTTTCTGCCAATTTATCAGATTTCAAATCTAGTCTTATTATTCTTTCCACAAAGACAAATTACATTCAGTAGACCAAGTCTGACTGAAACATCTCTGCCTACTGTCAGCAGTCACTGCCAGCAAGCTGGAAGGTGTTTCTCATTCACAAACTGGCCAAGCGTGACCTCATTAAACGTTGAGTTGACACCTGATTACAAGAACACGTGATGTGATGGCTATCCTAGGCAAAGGCTGAGGAGAAAAGGGTTAGTGCACAATTATCGCAGCTTTGCTGCAGCCCAGCATTTGACTGCTCTTTGTAATTGCATTATTGATTGATTTCTGCTCAGTGTTTTGCCAGACATGTCATTTAGTGAGATACCAGTGGGAAGATGAAGTCTCTTGTTGCATCAGCTTATGGTAGAAATAAATTGTTTAAGAGAGGAAAGGATCAGGAATTAGGTGCCTTTGTTATGGACTGAAATACTGGGAGACATCAGGTCACTTTTATAAGCCTTGAACTGTCCTCTAACATTGCAGCTTTTATTCTGAAGAAAGCTGCACTGTGCCCCTTGGCTGGTAAGGGAACAAGTTCACTGCCTGGTGCTCTCTGTAGTCAAAGATCCCATTAATTCTGCTGGCTGCAAGGAATGATTTCTTGGTATTTCATTCTGGACTGTAATTGAGAGTGACACAAAGCACTGGTGGGAATTGGACTGTGTTGAAATCCCTGCTTTTTCTTATTGTTTTCTGCAGATAAACCAGCTCAGGTGGGATGAGGGTATTTCTAATGCTCAGCCCTCGAAATTTATCATATTTTCAACACCTTACTGGCTGGAGGCAATTTTAGAGAGGTGTCTTTGTGTATCCTTGCAGCTTGTCCTTGTGATGCAGGATGTCTACAACATTGACACACAGTGTACTGCACTCAGTTGCATAACATGTGTGGGATTACATGTCCTGTAATATAATGAAAATTCATAAAGCATTGCCCAGTATTTTTTGCTCCAGACTACAGCAAGATTTCCTGGTATGATGTTGCTGGTCAGACTTCAGCCAGAAGTCTGGTCTCAGCTCTCCTGGCTAGTTGTAGAAGGCTTGGTCCAAGCTGATGAATTTCTCTTGGCTTGGTGAGGAGATTGAAGCCTTCCTTCCCTTGTTTTCTCCTTGCTGTTTTCTAACTAGAAAAGGGTGAGCATCTGACATCCATTTCTTCAAGAGTGCTTGCTGCTCAGTCTGAGGTGACTTGGTGAGTTGTTGACTGGTAGAGTGCCTCTTCTTTTGGCCATAATGAACAGGACTGCTTCTATGGCTTCTACAGGGGTGGTTTGGGTAGGATTTTGTTTAGGCAGAAATCCAAGTTGTTACAGACTATTACAGAGATCATTTGGAGCAGAAGATTTGGTTTTCTAGTGGTGTTTACAGAATATTGCCATTCCTGGGACAGGATGCTGGGTCAGCAGTACAGGTACTAATTAGAGGCTAACCCACCAATCCATCACTGAATTTAAAGAGCATTTTGGACCTGGGAGAGAAAAGTGAGACTAGAGCAAAATGGTGCCTTCTTACAGGTCAGCTCACTGTGGGAATTTTGAGTCATTTTGTTGTTGTTGATTTTAGCAACTAAAATCAGTGTATTCTCTCCTTTTTTTCCTTGCCAGACCCCACAGACCCTGTCACCCCAGGCTTTCAGATTCCATTAATTCTTGTGCATTATCCAGGGATTTTGGTTGATTAGATTCTTTCTCTGCAGAGGAGCCCAGCTTCCCACTGCCTGCAGATGGGACCTGTAAAAGCTCAACTTCCTTGCACACCCAGCTGGGTGGTAGGAACGCAACTTCTGATGTCTTCAGGACAAACCTGTTCCTTTCAGGGCACCTGTTGCTAAGAGCATGGCCAAGACTGGGCAGGTGGAAAGCAATTGGTCTACTGAGCTTTGAATAAAGCCAAAATGCCTGTTTTGGGCTGACTTTGGAGATCTAGGAAGGTCTAGACCTCTCTGCACATAACTGAGGCATGGTTGGTCTGTGGGCATGGGGAAGGAATTTGGCTTGGAGCCCTCTGAAGCAACTGTCTTGTCTAGTATAACTCGGGCTGTGGGAGTTGGTGTGAGGAAATCACAACATCCACTTTGGTTTCTGCAGGCTCCGTCCCGGGGGCTGGTTGGGTGTTGCAGGAGGCCACAGGAATCCTGCTTCTGACCACAGCCAGATTAATGGCCACTTGGGCAGCTTTTCAGAAGTGAGGAATTTGTCCACTTTCACAATAGTGGCTAGAAATTCCACATGAATTAATTAGTTTTATTACAGGACTTGTCCTTCCTGCTCCTCCAGGGCTGCCTGAAACACTGAACTCATTACATGAAGAAATGGAAATAGTACTAAAAATAAGAACTGGTATTCCAAGCCTTTGTGAGGAAACACACAGAGTATACTGACATCCTCTACCAGATGTGCTTCCCCAGCTGTGGCTTTTGGCCAGATGAGATCTAAACCCGAGTTTTAGATAATTGCAGCCACTTAAACACCCCAGCCTGCTCCACGATGCAGTCTCCTCTCAGCCTCTTATTCCCTGCTCAATTTAGGCTTTCATCTAGGCTTCGTAATTACTCCCACAGTTTCGGTTTGATGCAGTGTTCAGATCTGACCCTTGGATGTTGCACAGTGAAGGCTGCACACTTTCAGCCTCTTCTCCCCATTAGAATGGGTTTCCTACCTTGCAAGGACACTGTTGGCTTTTATGGTAGTGAAGTGCTTGGAAATACCCTTGTGAAAGGGTGCTCTGCACTTGAGTTGTGGTGGCATGGGACTTTGGAAATGTTTGATTGAGTGTAGTCAGAGTAATGTTAGACTGAGTAAATATTTTGGGAGCCCAGAGCCAATAATTTTCCCTTGCTTACATTTGTGGGGGGGTCAGCCTGCAGAAATTTACCACCTCTCACGTGGCTTTTAAACAAATGTTGTCCGTGGACTCAGTGTGCTTTTATTTTAATCCCTTTTTAGAAGTGCTGATGTTGTCTTGAGATTTGCCCTGCTGGTAAGGGCAGGTGTACTGCTTGCTGGTCATTCCAGTGTTTGCTTTATGAACATTGCTTCAGATACTTGTGGTTGGACAGACTCATTATGAGTCTGACCCCTCCTTTCTGCTCAGCCCCACCTTTGTGATCTGGGCTTGACTTGTTATTTTTTGGATGAAGTGAGTTCAACATGAGAAAGCTGACCAGTGAGGTGGTAAAGTTCCTGCAGGTCCCACGGCACAGAGTGGTATGGTTTCTGCTCAGCTCTCTTGAGAATTGTGACCCTCATCCTGGACTATGGCCAAATGAGCTAACAAGGACTGAAACACAGAATTTCCAGCATTAACAAAATGTGCCCTGTACAAAGAGTAAAAAATGCAAATGCAGACTTAGTTTCTTCTAATCTCAGATGACTGGAAAGCTTCTGTTTGTTCTAGTAAGGTTTGTTGTGAATTTCAGTCATTGCTTTCCTCCATTTTTCTGTTTATTCTTTTTATCACACTGGTTTCAAGGATTTGTGACCTTACTCCTGGCCATTAGGCTGGTCCTGCACATGCTGAAACTGACCTTTGCCAATTCAGACTGCACTGAAGGTGCTTGGGCAGTGCAGATATGACGGGGCAGTAGGTGAACGTGGCCAAATGTCTGTCACATTCATAATCTGGCCTTAGGTGACAGACAGTGATGCACAAATTGGGAACTTATGAAAAGAGTATGGAATGAGCCTTGTGAAGTAGGAACAGTGCTATGGAAACCCATCATGCTGGTGATACTGCTCAGCCCATGATTTCAGGGATTTCCAAAGCACAGCCTGGTCTGCTGGCTGCTCACAGAGGTGTCTTTATTTGGTGAGCTGCCCTGACTTCCAGCAGTGGGACTTCAAGTGCTGGGGGAGGCAGACAAACCCACAGTGATGCCTGTGTACATCAGTCCCATGTCTTGAGGCTTCAGCTGTGGCGAGAAGGGAGGTCCCATCACTTGGGCTGTGCCCAGGGGAAGCACAGCCCTGCCCAGATCTGTTTTTATCCTTAGCTACAGGGTGTGCTTGAGGATTGAGCCTCTGGCTTGTCGTTGTCAGCAGTATCCTGTCCCCTGGAACTGATCTGCCCTAGCAGAACTAAAATGTCTCAGCTGACCTAAAAAACTGCTTGTAATTGAAATGCAGTGGCCCCCATAAATATTTAACTGAGTCTGTGTTTTGCTGTGCATTTTTCTTTCCCAGTTCTTCTCTTTTGCTTTTCCCTGCCTGTGTGTGGATAGTCAACTGACTGCACATCCCCTCCATGGCATCCTGTGATGAAATGGCATTTTTGGCAGTTAAATTATGCATCTTGCTTGTCTTCCATCATTGTCGTGTTTAAGACAGATACCAAGCTCAGTGTTGAGTGTGTGAATGCTCCTGTGGGAATGTTTACACCCCGCTACGGGCTGCCCACTGCCATGCAAACCACATCCTAACAACTGGTGTGCCGCCTGCATTAAGATTTTGCAACTCTGCTGCTGAAGCAGTGGACTCTCATCAGATGAGGGAAGTTACCAAAGTTTTGCCCAAGAAATAGCTGTGGATGGATTGGACTTCAGGTTGTGTGGCAGAAAGAGCCTGCAATGCAAGGCTGCAGTTAGTGCAGTCCGTGACAAAGGTATCTCTGTGAGCAGCCAGCACACTGGGCTGAGCTTTGGAAATCCCTGGAATCGTGACCTGAGCTGGGCTGACTGCCTGACACCAGTACCTGGGGCTTGTGCAAGGTGTGCAGCCTGCCCTGTACTGGAGTAACCCCAGCTGGGATGCTCTCCTTTCTCCAGCTGTGGAAGCATGCACTATGCCTGGAGGACACATAGCCACAGCCTGGCAGGGACTAGGACAGTGCAGATCAGACTGCTCCTGTGGTGGAGTTAGGCTGGGAGTGCTGCAAAGCCATCAGATCGGGTCACCCATCATCACAGCTCAACCCAGAGCAAATGTGATTTCCCCACTGTGACAGAGTCAACGGCTGCATTTCAGAGCTGGACAGGTGGTGTTGGTTCCCCTCTGATCTCAGCCCAGCACAGGGGCCAATGCTGCCATCCTGTCCTGGCTGACATGTCCTGGAGAGAGTGGAGCTCTGCTGTTCTCAGCTGGGGTCAGACCCTGGGCCAGATTTGCAGGTTTGCCCTTTTCCCAGACAGACACATGCATCTGTTTAAGCCAGCCAAGGCACAGGGTGAGCGAGACTGAATCTCCCCAAAACTGCCCCTGTTTCCCAAGGACCTGAACCAGGGGCCGCAGGAGTGGGATTAGACACCGGAGTTTGAGGACACATATGTTGCAATGCTGCCTGGAGGGTGCTTCTGTCCAGGGGCTTTCCTGTGGAGAGACATGGCCGGGAAGCAGGAATAGCAAGTGACTAAATGTCACGGTTACATTCCTGCCATCTGAAAAGAATTCCCCATTTTCTTTTGGCTGCAAAAATTAACTTCCCTTTTCTCCTCTCTGAGCGGGCGAGCTGGCTCCCGGTGGCTGTGCCCTCGTGGCGGATGCACAGGACAGTCCAGGTCAGACTGAAAGGAAAACTCTCCTACTGGGGGCTTTTCACTGTTGTGCTCCTTTCTAAAGAAAATGTGCAGGGCTTTTCTTGGCCCTTGTGAAGGCCAAGATGCAGGTCTGTAGCTGGAATAGGATAAGACTGGCTTCATTTGGGAGCTCTTCTGGGTTTTGAGCTGCTTGCTTCCCTTCTACATCCCGCTGAGCTCTGTGGGGTGGGGGCTGGTGGCTGGCATCCGGCTTTTTGTTATTCATGTAATTAATCTCATTCCTCCCCGACTGTGGTTCTGCAGCCCCTAGGCACAGACTGGCTGTTTAGCCTCTGCTGCACAGTAAGAGCTCCACCTGGGAGTCAAGGAAACTGAGGCAGGTACAGCTGGGTGTGGTGTTTTCGGGCGTGCTTATCCTTTGGTCCTGGAAGATTCAGTAATGGGACTGTACCTTAGGAGAGTAATTTCCTTAGACTGAACGGCTTGCTAGTTGCTCCAGTGATGAGCACTACAAAAATGATGATGATGCCACGTGTTGCCTAGTTTGAAGATGCCAGGGAGGGGAAAACACAGAAAAGGCTCCCATGCAAAATGCCCTGGGATTTTTAAGAATTTCTTTTAATACTCTTTGCAATAGCAGGAGTCTGGACTTTTGTGGGATGAGAGCCTGATGGGTAGGGAATGACTCAGCAGCTGCTCCACCTCAGAGTAGTCAAGAGCTTGGTCCTTTGACTTGCAAAAGGCTTTTGTGGGCCCTCTGGGACTCCCTTAGTGCCAAGAAGAAAATATGCATCATTATACCCATGCTGACCATGTGCATTCAGGCCAGTATGCTCATCCCAGTATCTCTTGCCTTCTTCCTTTGCTGCTTTTTTTTTTTTTTTTTCTCTAGAACCCTGTAGTTTTTTTCCCATTGCATTTTTTTTGGTCAACAAGTTTATTATTTTCCTGCTATGAGGTGCTGTGCTTTCTTTCTTCCTCTTGTGTTCTTGCTGCATTTCTGCCAGCCTCATCTTCTTGTCCCCATGCTTGGTCTCATATTTACTTTGCATATTTTCAGCAGGGTGCTAGCAGGATTATTGTGACCTGTCTGGCTCAGTGAAGACCTGCTGAAACCTGCCATTCATTGATCCAGTGAGAAGAGCCCTCAAGGAGCACTCCTGCCAGGTTGGGAGGGTCGGGCAGAGCTCTGCACAAGCATGTCTGGGAGCTGTGGAGGTGACACTCTCTGGGTTTGGAGTATGATGGAAGCCACGTGTTAGTTCCTGCTTGGGACTGATCCTTTTGGTTTGGCTGCCAAACCATTTGAAAGAAAACAAAAGGTAAAACTAAGGTTTTATTCTGGTAACTTTGATACATTGACATTTCTCCTTGGGAGCACAAAGGAACCTTAAAACAAGCTTGCAGAGATATTTAGGGAGACCAGCAGCTAAAGAAGTTCACCACTTGAGCATCTTTAAAGAAAGAAAAGGGAATGAACATCCACACTCTCAAAAGCAATGACAAAGAACACGCCACCAGTGATCCAAGGATGTGTGAAAAGTCATCCCAAACTCTTCCTACGCCTGAGAGGTGAACCCAGGCTGTCTGGGCTCCCACACTGTAACACATGGGTTTTGCAAAACTCTGACATTTCAGTTGGCAAAAGCAGCTGGTGGTGTTTAGGGGAGAGCCTGGAGGAGCACAGTGATCCCTCTGGGCCTGATGAACCTCCTTAGCAGCAACTGCAGGAGCCAGCAGAATCTCTGGTTCAGTGGGTGCGGAAGACTTTAGTCCCAAATGGCCAAGCTCTTGGTGGCTTGTGTTGTCATTGCTCTTCCAGTTCTGGCTGAAATTGGGCCATAAACATACCTCCTTGGTGGAGCTGCTGGCACACAGGCTCCCTCCACCCAACTGGTCCCAGAACTGACCACAATCTTCTATTTCTTTTCCTTCTAAAAGGACCAAAAGGAAGCCTTGGGTTTGACTATAAGCCAGCCTTTTTGACTTGATTGCTGTTACTGCTGCGATTAAACCCAAACAAAACCAAAACCTGGAATGTTTTCTGTATGTCCAGTTTTAGTTCCCTTTTTTTTCCAGGTCATCAGCCAAACCAAACAGCCCCAAACAGACCCCAGGTGTTTGCACTGTCCTCCTTTTCATGAAAACGCATGGTTCCTTTATAAAAATGTGTGCAAGAATTTGGGGTTTTCCTACTCGCTCTCTTTCTTAAGGGCATTCAAAGAGAGATCCTCTTTGTTATAGCTGTACTGAGATGTTTTTATCCTGGCACTGTCTCTCTCCAAGGCAGGGCAAGGAGAAGCCATCAGGAAGCTGTGGAAAGAGCAGTGTGACTGAGAACCAAAGTGGACTTAGGAGCAGAGCCCGCTAATGAAGTTTTCCTGGGGGTGGTGTTGACCCTCTGGGTGGGTTAAATGTCTGCGTCTATAGCCACCCCCTTTCTCCCCTCCTGCAAACTGAACAGGGCTTTTCTGGAAGCTCATCTCAAACCTGAGGCTGGCTTGTAAAGTGGTGCCAGTCCAGTGCCTAGACTGCACTTGGACCAGTGCCCATCCACTTTCCAGAGAGTGGGGGAGCCAAGTCCACAAGGAAGTTTTTCCCAGGTTTCAGTGAGCCGAGTGACCATTATGGCATGTGGGCTGAGACATATGCGGACCTTTATGTCTTGGCTCTTTTTCTCCAATTACCTGAGGTGCTGTCTGTCGTCTCAGCATGTAATTCCTCTCTGCTTTGCATCATAATTCCAGCTGGTGCAAATCGCTCTCCTCTTCCGCTGATATCCGTTCTCTGACTTAGCATTTCTGCTGCCGCTGAGTTTTGGCCTTCCCCCTTTGGGGGCTGGCACCCACCGAACCCAGCTGAGAATGTGGCCCTTTGTGCTGGAGCTGCTTGCAGGAGCTGGGGAGCTTTGCCTTCCCTGCTGCGAGCCTTTTTGGCTGGAGAACGCGTGCCCTTTCCTGGTGGGGAGGGATTTAGGGGTGAGGGGGAAGCAAAAAAAAGAGGAAATGAGAAACAGTAAAGAGGCCTCCCCCGCCTTCATATAAGCAATCACTCCACAGCATCTGGAGCCCAGTAAAAGGGCTGTTCCCAGGAGACCTCACACTCGACAGCCACACAGATCTCCTTTATTGCAGACTCTTGGGGATTGCACCCTCACCCACCTCCCCTGTGCTGGCCCTGCACCCCAAATCAGCCTTGGTTTCCATGGCCGTGAGCACCAGAGATGGTCGAGTGTGGCTCAGCTGGCAGGGCATGACCTGGATCCACCCCAGGGATGTGGTTGTGATGCTGTTGAAGCAGCCAGAGCACCTGCCCGCTGTTTGTGCTGGCATGCTGCCCGGCAGCACCAGGGCACAGACAATTGTGGTACTCTTATCTGGTGTGAGATCTGCTGGAGTGGAGTCACCTCTCCTACTCTCTCTCCCCAAAACTGTTCTGGATGCATTAGACGCCGTAGGGAAGAACAGAGTGGGCCACTGGCCATTGTGGTGTCGGATTTTAAGCGCCCTCCTTTGTTATTTGTTAGAAAACGTATCTGGTAGGAACCTCAATAGGTTAAGCTCTTTCTTACTGTAACCTTGCTGGCGTTACTGGTTTAGCCATGGTAGAAGGGGCTTGTTGGCAGTAGGAAAACTGTTCCTGAGAGCAGCTTTAAAATCATAATGCAGGTTTCAGAAACAGAGACCCTGGGAGGGGAGTGGTTCCCATCCATTTCCAGATGGAGGTGATCACAATTGATCACTGAGCATCTTTATAATCCCAGCCAAAACACTGGGTACTAATTTAGTTGTAGTTCTTACTCCTTTGTTGTCTTCATCAAGTCCCAATTGAATTTATATGTTAGGTGGGAGGGGATTTGGTTGTTAGTTTCTCCTTCCTGAGTTGAGAAGAGCTCTTCTTCTCCTGGGTGTAAGTCAGTGACCTGTTGTCCTCTAGTCTGGAGATGGAGAGTGTTTCTGATATGGCATTTGGGCCTTCCCTGGGGATTTTTGGTGTTCAGGGCTCTGCAGCAGAATTGTTTGTCACATAGGTAATGCAGACAGTGGGGAACCTCTGTGATGATGGATGTTTTTGTTGCTTATATCCAGAGATTATACTTTCATCCAGGCTTTAGCTCAGTGCTTGTTCACCTGCTTGTGTGACCCCATTTTCATTCATACAAATCTGAAGGATTGAATGCATTATCTGAAAAATACATTCTCTCTTTTTTTGGGCATGGGAAGAGAAAGTTTTCTATTGTGAAAAGTTAAATCACCACTTTGGATATTTGCAGGTGTTCTTGAAATCCCCTTGTCAGCAGAAGGGAATCCTTATCCTGTTTCACAAAGGCAGTATCCCTGACATGTATCTCTGCTTGGCATGCTCCCAAAGGAGCTTCTTCTTGAGGGGCTGGGGAGAGGGATGGTTGGGCTCACACAGGTGCTAACATGGAGGAAAGGCAGAAATTGCAGAGGAGTCACAGACACCCCACTGTTTTGTGGAGAGACAGGAAATCAGGTTACATCCTTGCAAAGTGGAGTCTTCAGATTTTCTCTAGCTAGTTAATGGTGAGGTTGGTGGCGATGCTATGGATTTGGGCTATTCCCCTGGGGCAGCCTCCTTGTAAAGTGGCTGGACTCAAGAGGAAAAGCAGTATTACTCTTGATTTTAAAGCAGTTCCTGGGGTTGCTCAGCATCTAGAGGAGTTTGCTGAGAGGGACAGTACTGTAAAAATCCTCAGCTCTTCTGCCCAAAATCCACAGGGCAGTACCTTCCTGAACTTGCTCTACCTTTGCCCTTCTGTCCTGGGTTTTGGGTACTTGAGGAGGCATGTGAGAAGCCAGACAGACCTCCACTCTTTGTACTGCTTGTACCCTGGGGTTAGCTTTGGAGTGACCCCTGAATTGCGCTAATTTGGAGGCAGTGGTGGGAAGAGGCACTGTAAGCCCTGCCTGCAAGGTCTGAGCTGTGCTGCTGTGGGCTTAGCTGGAGAGCAGTGGTGTGTGTGGCAGGTAGCAAGGACAGATTTTGTGTTTGTGTCACAGAATGGTTGGGGACTGGGCTGGGAGCTGTTTTTTTTTTTTATTTAGCAGTTATGTGACCAGTCCTTAAAGAAGGGCAGCTTATGATTCATCCCATGCCTCCTTTTGCCTTTACATGAACAATGCTTTTAAAGCAGGGTTCTTGATGGCTGGGGAGGGGAGTGTGCTGAGTCAGCAGCTGTTGCTGCTGCTGGTTTAGACCCTGGTTAGGGGTGTGAAGTTATGGGGATGCCTCAGGCCATTGCAGCATTCTCTGCTGGCTGCCCCTGTGTGAGGGGGAGACCTTGTGCTCTCATTAGTGCAAACCAGCAGCATTTGAGCCTGGTAAATTTACTTTCTCTGGAAGTCACTTGATTGGGAACCCTGGGTCAGTTGACTGGGTGACTGCTGCGTTTTGGTGCTGAGCCCTTCAAAATTAGATGGACCCACTCAAAGGGAGAGAAATCTTAGGAATTGTCTTCCTTGGAAAAAGCTCCTGAGGGAAGTCTGACTCCTCTGTGGTTTCCATAACACCATGCTGAGGTGTCTGCATGTCCTAATGTCTTACTAATTTGCCAGTGATGATTTTTTTTGAGTTATTTTAAACAGGGGCATTGTGCAACTAATGGGCTTTTTATTGGTGGTAAACAAGCTGAGCTAGACAGGAATGCTGCCGAGGCTGGACTGGCAGGCTTGCCTCTCAGTGCTGTAGAAATAACTTGTTCGTTCATTTTTTTTCCTTAAAGAGGGAGAGAGAACCTGTGGCTCTTCTGCAGCCTGATGCTCCTACCGGCTTCCCCATGGAAGCAGTGTCAGAACAGCTGAGGTGCATGCTCTGCACCTCATGGCCTGATTTTTGGGTCTAAAACTGCTTTCTGCATTGGCTTAAGGGACTGTAACCTTTGGTGGGAAGCCAGTGGCTTTGCCCACACACCACAGCTGGCTGGTGCAGGGCCCAATCCTCTCCTGGCCAGAGAGCAGCTTCCTGCCAGGCAGTGCCTGGGATGCTCGGGGCTGAATGCACGGAGCTGGTGGGTCTCCATAGGGGCTGTGGAAAACACCCTGTCTCTTATCACACCTCTTGCTTGATGGGGTCAAAACTGTGCACACAGAGCATTTCCTCACTCCTGGAGGGGAGTGAGGGCAGGTTGGAAGCACCTCCACTGAGGGGAGTGTAGGTACTGCCAGAGAGCGTGTGGCACTGGTGGTGCCGGGCAGTGCTGGGCAGTGCTCGCTGCGGGGCTGTGCTGGGCACTGCCGCTGCCACCGAGCTCGGGGCCGTGGCTGGCCTCAGCCTCTGTCCCTGCAGTGTGTGTGCCACCACCGGCCAGGATAACCTCAAGTGAAAAGTATCAGACTTCAGTGGCCAAGAAAAGAGTGCTGACCTATTTTGGACACTTATTTATATTCAAGTTGCTTCTCTCTGTCTCTGTGAAAAAGCTGTTGTGACTCCAATAGTTTTTAAAAGTTTTTCCCCTCCCTTAGCTTTTGTTTGTAACAGGATATGATCTAGGACTAACATCTGTATTTTTCAGTAGCCAGAATAAATGTCTTATTATCTTTTATTTTTCTTGCTGATTTTACGGAGCAAAGCCAGTTTTGTAATACAGCTAAGCATTTAGTTGCATTGTGTCTCAATTTTTACAGGTTCTCCTTTTATTAAAAGTCTTTACTATAATTCCCAATTTTCAGACCAAAATGGAAAAAAGTTGGAAGTATGTCACTGCTGTTTCTGATTGTGAGCAACAAAATGTCATCTAATGTAAAGTCACAAAACTTATGGAAAACTGTTTGTTTTTTGGTTTTTTTTTAGTACAGTTTCCTTCTGTCACTTATTGGCTGTATGAATTTGCTGGCATCTTGATCTTCTGAAGGATCTTACTGGTGAAAATGTTTTGGGTGTGGTTTTTTTTGTGGTTTTTATTTTTTTCTTGTTTTGACAGCTATTTGCTAACTTTGTGTGCTGCAGTTCACAGTTAATTTCTTATGTTTTTTAAAGTTTAAACTGTAGTTTCTCTGACAAAATTCTACTGTTAGAATAATCATTAAATCTGAACAGCTTGGTCAGGGTAGCTGTGTGCACTCACCCTAGGTGGATACTTGTCATCCTGTAGGTTTTAGGACTTGCAATTCTGTCAACAGTAGGAATCTAAGTTGGATACTTAATCAACAATGAAAACAAAGGCAAATGCTATGAATATTCATCATTCATCCATATAAATGATGGTTGTATTAGTCCATTGTATTCCATCATTTTTTCTGCTTTAAGGTAGGAGGGTTTTGTTGCATATTTTTTTTTGTTAGTGTTGTGGTTGGATTCTTGTTTGTTGGCTTTTTTTTTTCATTTCTGTGTGTGTCTTTAAGACCTGAAAGAGCAAGGGTGAAAAAACTTGCTTTATGGAAATTGCAAACCCTTTGGCTTCACTAGCTGAGCTTGCAGACTCACTGAACAGTGCCAACCTTGCACTGAACTAGCTGTGCCCTGTGCAAGTGCATCTACGTGAAGATCATATGCAGCTCCCAGAAGGCCAGTGGGAGCCTTTTCATAATCCTTGCCTGCAGCTGGACTTGACCCCAAGTATATCTGAGAAGGATTATGGCAGTTTCTTTGTTGAGCATAGTTTAGGTGGCTTTTGTGCCATCACATCTGTGTTCTGTCTTTAGTGGCTGACACGAAATTACCAGTTTGCATGCCCAGACAGACACACAGCCACTTGTACCCCCTGTGTGCACTGAAATGTCTCTGTGCATCGATGTGGCTGCATGGGATGATCCCATTGCACCATGGCAGAAGGGCTGTGCTGGCTCCCTGGGCTCCCTAGGCTGATGGCTCTATGCCATCAAGTAAAGCTGCTCCTTGAGCATGGTCAGGCTGCAGCTGTTGCTGCTGGTGAGGTTGGTCCTGTGCAGGATTTTGGAGAGAAGGCCTGGAGTTTTATTTTGCCCTACACACTGTTGTAAGAGGTTTTTCTCCAGTGTGCTTCACTGTGCAGCGAAATGCAGTGATGCAGTTTGTGGGTGCTGAGTCTGGGGGTGGTCCTCATCCAAAGTCACCAGAGACCTGGAGGCAGAGCACTCATGATATATCGAAGAAGGGTGTTCCAGCTTCTGTCGTTTGTTGGCCTCAGTTGAGGTCCGAGGCCTCTGGTCAGGGTCTTGTCCTGAGAAGCTCAGCATTGCCCTTAGCAGGAGTGGAATATGGCATGGTCAAGTGAGACCCCTCCATGCTGCATGTGCATGCTGGGCTTTGGAGTGTCAAATGCTCTTCAGCTTTCAGTGGTTTGTTCATGTGTGTCTAAAGTTGCTTCTGATCCTTATTTGTAAAGCTTATCTAAAAGAAAGTAGGTTCTGAAGGTGAAATTAGTTCCTACTGCTGCTGAGATCAAAGGAACGTAGCATCAGTGTCCTGAGTGGTTGAGGGTTGGGTTTGGTTGTTCAGACCTGGCCATGGAGAGACCAGACCAGACTATGACTCCTTCAGTGTAAAATAAATAATTTTTATTTTTTTATGTGTGTTCAAATGGACAGCATTTCTTTGCTTTCAGAAGAGCTGTTCTGGGTGACAAATCACCCCAACAATAAACATAACAGTGACATGGTGGGCTCCAGAATAGGTGCTTATTTTGTCTCCTGAATACCCTCCATAAGCTGCTGCAGTGGAGCAATGCTGTTGGCATCTCCTGGTGAAATCTGCTGGTGTGCTTTCACATCAACAAGATAACCAGGAGTTTACTGAACTCATTTGGGATTTGCTGGATTAGGCATGATGAGGGGCTGCTGAGTCTGGAAGCTGAGGGACTCTCAGGAATTAATGATGTGTATATACTCTGGATAAGTTTTATCTATAGGAGTTTCAGTGCAAGACATTTGCTGGGAGTTGAAGTGCTCCTTGTTCAAAATGAGCAGCATTCTCCCTGCAAATGAGAATGCAAACTTAAAGGAGGGATGTTCTGTATCAAGTTGGCATACTATGGTATGCCAGATATTTAGCTACTCTACTGTGAAAGTGAATTCAGATTAAGCTTCCCTTGTATAAACAAGCCAGGTGAGGAACTTTTTTTTTTGTCATGAATTGATACAGTAAAGCAGAAGCTGTAAAGGAATCTGCTGTGGGCAGAGGGAACGTCCCCAGAGCTGGCAGCATTGGCAGAGCTGGGGATGGGGAACACTTTGGGGAATGCATAGGACCCTCCACTTGAGTGCTTAGCCCTCTTACATCCTATACATAATATATCAGGTATGAAACTACAATTTTCCTATTCTGGACAGACATGGAAATGACTGTTACATTTTCCTTGAGTCCATCAAGGATCAGTCCCTTTGCACTTTGGCTTAGTTATCTTCATGATTGCTGGTGGTCTTGTGCATGTGTGGCTTCACACCTTACACACCAAAATGTCAGCAGAACAAATTTTTTATAAAGTTACTGGGGAAAACTTACAGTTCCATATTGTCAGTTTCTTGGAGACATTTGGATCCAAGGCTGAAGCTTGAGCGTTCTTTCCCTGTGTTGCTGCCACCATATTCGTCTCTAAGCAGGAACACTGATTAAATTACAGTGCACTTCTGATAATGTGCACATATGGCAACTCTCTGAAGTTTCATGTTAATTTTTATTTTTCATGTGGTGAATAATCATGCTCACACATCCAGAGGGTTGAGGAGAGAACAGGACACAGTAATTGCTGGATATGAATTTCAAAATTCCCTGTGGAAGACTGTCTAATTAGATTTAATGAGCTGGCTGGTGAGCATGCGTGTGCATGTGTGCTTTCACTACCTCTCTTGAGCCAACTGGATCAGAAGTGCTTATGTGTGTCCGAGGTGAATTGGAGGAGTATGTGGAAGAGATATTTTTACATTTGGAGAGTGCAGGTTTGAAGCAGACTTCTACCTGCTTTTCTTGTGTGTGTGCTGTAATGAGGGACTTCCACCATGGAGGTGAAGCATTTGATAATGCAGGTGGTAAACTGGAAATGACGTTGCTGTGGTTTCAGCTGCTTAGGTGAGGAGGGATGGGAACAGAGTATCTGTCTCTGTATCTGTGGAGTTGGTATCCCTTCCTCTGTAATGTACTCTTCAGAGCTGCCTGGTGCAGGGGATAGCAGAGCTACAGCACGTCACAGGATGTGCTGCCACTGAGCTGCCAGGAGAAGGTTTTGAATTAGCTGGAGGCAAATGGTCAGTGGGGCCGGGATTTCTGTGAGTGGGGTGGATTACAGCGGTCAGGTTTGAACATTGCTGTGTCTCTGATCTGCTCTGCTGGCTGGTTTCCCACCCCTCCATCACTGGAGACAGCCCTGAGTTGATTGTGTGCAGTTTGGCTTTTTTGCAGGGGTCGTTGCCATGGGTCAGTGCTGTGTTTCCAAGGAGGACCAGTGTGAGTAGAGAGCTGGCTGAGAGGGTGACCATTTTAATGAGGGGCTTCTGTGTGGTTTTTTGTTTCTTTCTTTTTTTTTTTTTTTAATATTAATTAACCTTTGTTTTCTGTCAAGAAAGTTGCCCTGAAGCATGACTTAGCAAGGCAAACATGCCTGGACAAAGGAAGCATTAAGCCTGCACAGAGGGAGGGGAGAGGGTTACACCTCTAATTACTTTGTGTGCATGTAATTTTTTTTCCCCTCTGGTGACTGATGGGTCTTGAAAGGACTTGCCGGGGTTGGCGTGTGATTCACCAGGGCAGAGCGTGTTCTGGGCTGAGGCTGCCGGCTGTCTGGCCCTGGATGCCAAGGGCAGGCGATGCCCTTGTGCTGGTGTTGCTCACGCCTGAGTCAGCACTTGTGCAGCACAGCTGCTCCCCAGCTGGGGGCCAGCCGTGGGAGTCACTGCTCACGCCCCAGCCCAGCTGGACAGGAGGATGCAGTGGCTTGGCTCTGCCACGTGAGCACTGTCTGGAGTGGGCTGGTGTGAGAGCATGTGGAGCAACACCTCCTGGTAGGAATGTGGGTGCTCAGAGCCATCCTGAGTGGGTGTGAAGCACTGAGCTGCCAAAGTGCTTATGCCAATGAAGGGGCTGGAGAAGGAGGCAATCCTGAACCCCTTTCACACATCCCTATCCCCAAACAGGGAAAAAGGGATCAGTGCTCTCCCACCTTCCCAATAAGCAGCAGCCTACAAAGTACCCAGCCTGCCACCCTGTCCTTTTCTCTGGTCTTCCTGCCTGGTCCTGGAGCCCATGGTAGATACACAGGCTCTCCTGAAAAAAATGGGACCTGAGATTGGCTAGGTGGGGAGTTAGAGCTCATGATGTTCATGTGGAAAGCAAGAAGAGGGAAGAGGGGAACTGAGGTGAAGGAGAAAAACGGGTAATAAGCAGTTGTGGGAGTGGTGTTCACGGAAGAGGAGAAGCTGGGGCTG
Organism: Ploceus nigricollis; assembly: GCA_013399945.1. Taxonomy (NCBI): domain Eukaryota; kingdom Metazoa; phylum Chordata; class Aves; order Passeriformes; family Ploceidae; genus Ploceus; species Ploceus nigricollis. The sequence goes on along the minus strand of VXBC01012255.1, from coordinate 537,109 downwards.
TGAAAAGAAAGGAGGAACTTGTGGAGTGGGCCGCAGTCCTGGCCTCAAAGCTGATGGATTAGGAGGGCTTGGCAGAGAGTTGGGGATCTGGTTTTAGGCAAATAGTGTAAAATATGTGGAATTCAAGGAGGGAGCCCCAAAGCCAGTGAACTTGGCTCCTAAAGATCCCACAGGACCGAATGGATTTTAGTCGGCTTTCTGTAAAGGTTTTCTCTTTCCCACTAGTTTTTGGATTCATTGACCAAGTCCCTGCTGGTGGGGTGGTGCAGGGGTCTGACCAATGATTTTCATCTTCAAAGTTTGGTAAAAATCACTGACCAGATAGAGGAGGAAAAACCCTGTTAGTGTCCACTTGGAGGGGATGGCTGCAGCATGGGTTCAACTGGAATATTAGACATCAGGGCATTTGTGTGGGTGCTTAAGGGCCAAGATGCACTCTTTGGCAATACTGCTCCTGAGATACCTGGCTGTCTTTGGGAAATGGTGCACTTTATGCATCAAAATCATGGAATAGTTTAGGTTGGAAAAGGCCATTGAGTTCACATATAAACCCAGAATTGCCAAGTTCACTCCTAAACCGTGTCCCTAAGTGCCATATCTTTTAAATACCTTCAGTGGCGACGCCACCACTTCCCTGGGCAGTCCAGTGTTTGGTAACCCTTTCTATGAAGAAATTTTCCCTGATATCCAATCTAAACCTCCCCTGCTATAGCTTAAGGGTATTTCCTCTTGTCCTATTGCTTGTTACAAGAAGGGCCAGAAGAGATTATTGCAGAATTCTGTTTGGCATATGGAAAAAGCCTAACCCTTCCATGGCAGCTGGGAGATGCAGGGGATGGGACCCTTCCTGAGCTGGGTGGTTCCAGATTTGAATCCTGTAATTTTAGACAGGGGGTTTCCCTGCTTCTGGGCATGACACTCAGTAACTTAAGTATATCTTACTGTTGGGACTTTTTTTCTAGTCCCTTTCATTTTTTCACCAATTCCTCTTTCCTGATGCTTTCATAAGTCTGAGTGATGCCTTGTGAAGGCTGACCTGCAACAGAGGCTAGATGGAATTATAGAATAAAGTAGGTATTTATTAAAAGGCCTCAATGGATACACCTTGGGCAGTACAAGAGCCCAGCCAGGGCTACACTTAAGATGAACCCAGAATGGTCACAAAATGGACAACCAGTCACAAGGTCTCTCACTTTTATAAGTTCTCGTCCATTTGCATATTGCAGTTAATTGTCCAATTATAGCTTTAGGTTATGAAGTCCCATCCTTCTTGTTTTTCTCTCTTCATTCTGCTGTTGTTTATGCTCTTGGGCCTGAGCTTTGGATCAGTTGTCCTTGGTCCCCAGCTAGAGAAGGAATTGTTTTGTCTCCCTACTCTGTGAAGAGAGCTTACCATCCCCTAATATGAAGCTCAGAATTACACACTAAAGCAGTACAGAATCTGAAAAACATAAAAGCTAAAACTTGAGGCATCATCAGTGGCTTAGGGAAAATATTTTTCATATATTCCTTCCTCCCCCCCCATGAGCATCTCTTCTATTGTTTTCACGAACGAAAAATTGTCTCTAGCAAAAAGGAATGAGAATCTTTGCCATTTTGAGCAAATTCTTGTCCTGCCAGGGTGGAGAAACCTATCAGTGTCACCTGTTTGGTTGGTTCCACCAGCTCTTCTCTGCTGATAGAGGATCAGCTGCATCTTGCAATTGAATTTGGTTTTAGGTGTGTTTTGTTTTGTTTTGTTTTGTTTTGTTTTGTT